>PGCI01000279.1:35000-124648 GCA_002873125.1 Puccinia coronata f. sp. avenae | reverse complement strand
AGAAAGAAAAAGAAAGAAAAGAAAGAAAGAAAGAAAAGAGAAAAGAAAGAAAAGAAAGAAAAGAAAAGAAAAGAAAGAAAAGAAAGAAAAGAAAGAAAAGAAAGAAAGAAAGAAAAGAAAGAAAAGAAAGAAAAAGAAAGAAAGAAAAGAAAAGAAAGAAAAGAAAGAAAAGAAAGAAAAGAAAAAGAAAAGAAAGAAAAGAAAGAAAAAGAAAGAAAAGAAAGAAAAGAAAAAAGAAAGAAAAGAAAGAAAAGAAAGAAAATAAAGAAAAGAAAGAAAAGAAAGAAAAGAAAGAAAAGAAAGAAAAGAAAGAAAAGAAAGAAAAGAAAGAAAAGAAAGAAAAGAAAGAAAAGAAAGAAAAGAAAGAAAAGAAAGAAAAGAAAGAAAAGAAAGAAAGGAAAGAAAAGAAAGAAAAGAAAGAAAAGAAAGAAAAGAAAGAAAAGAAAGAAAAGAAAGAAAAGAAAAGAAAGAAAAGAAAGAAAGGAAAGAAAAGAAAGAAAAGAAAGAAAAGAAAGACAAGAAAGACAAGAAAGAAAAGAAAGAAAAAATTTCATTTTTTTTTTTGAAAAAAAAAATTAAAATTCACCCCCAAAAATATTTCAAATATCCCTGGGGTGATTGCATAATTTTTTGTTGTGTATACATATAACTAACATGTTATTTTACTCTCAGGCTGGTTTGTGGCAACGCTGAAACAAATACAATACACGTCACGTATTGGCCAATACAGTCTATTGTATTTGTTCACCAATACATGTCCTCTTCATCATCTTTGTATCGTAGCGGTTCCCCAATACGATACCGCTGCTCTGTATCAGTAAGACCAATACATGATCAGGGAAAAGGTTGGTATCGTCACAATCATTTGTGACAATACAAATACAGTATTGGTGGTACTTTTAATTTTGTGGGTGAAGTGCATTTCTAGGGGTCTTAGCTAAAAACAGAGAGAAAAAATAAAGCCGTGATGTAAAGGAAATAGGGAACTATGTAGGTTCAGGCTTCAGCTAATTGTTGATCTGAAAAACTTCCCCGCCAGTGCCACTTGTGGTGGCTTTCTTTGGTTTGGATTCTTCCATGCCTTTGATTTTGCAATGGATAAATTTCTGAGCCACCTCAAATTCGCCATTGGGCTTGAACCCTTGGATCAACCATTGGTGAGAGCTCACCAATCTTTCAATGGTGCGCACTCCCAAGCTCCCTTGGTCCCGGCCACAGATATCCGCAGCTGCAGACAAGCATCTCTCAACAGTTGCCAAGGTCGCTGAGCAGGCCAAGTAATCTTGAGCCATAGAAGCCAAAATTGGGAACTCCTTGTGATGTTCCTGAATCATTGTACAAATAAGCAGATTTAATGTTGAGCAAGCAGAGAAAACAAAGCAAAAAAAAATGGATTGACTTACCCTCCACCAATCAAGGCTAATGTCTGATTTGGTATAAGGCACTTTATACTTCCCGCCAAGATAGATTTCTAACTCGTCAGCAATTGGGGTATCAACAGATTTGGGGAAAAAATCAACGTTGTGGACTATTGATCGACAATGCTTGATTGAATCCGGTCGACTTTGAGATGGGAGTGAGGCAACCTTTGGAACCTCTCTGATTGTACATTCTGACTTGAGCTTGTTGTATTGCTCTTGAAGTAAAGATTGAGCATAGTTGTGGTACGTAGGAAACCATATCTTGAAGATTGAGAGTCAGAAAGCTGGATTGAAAACGGTGGCCAAGATGACGGCATCACACTTCAATGCCTCATCTAGGTACCCCTTGGCCTTGCTGATCATCTTGCGCATCATCGGCGCAAAATTGCGGTAATTCGGAGCTTGCATTCGTTTCTTGAGAAATTCAATGATGTACTGGTATTCACTCAGAAGCACGCAAGCCAAGGAATGGTCTCCCTCCATTCTCATTGTTATGAAGTAGAGTTCCTGTGTAAAAAATAAGAATCAAGACATCAGCATTGCTAATGATGTCAATCAAGTCCAATTTACTCACGCCAAGTATGTCATTCAGTTGTTTCACTATCTCCCAATCACCTTGAGATATCTCCAGCTCATTGTAGAAGCTCTTCCCTCCATCTCGCTCGTGTCAATCTCTTTCATTCTCAATTAGTTTATTGATAACATTACGTCCTTGATACGCACAGTCCCAAGATTGCCATTTGACATTCCAGCAAATGCCATACCCAGCAATCAAATTGGGGCCTTCATAATCGAGTTTTTTCTTCCACACTTCAAACTCCAAACGCTTTGAAGAAGACAAAGTGATTCTTTGAATCACAAAGTTGACCTTCTTCAAAATGCCGGCGATTGGGTTTTGGGGGTTAGTGGCACTTGGAGGTGTCGATGGTCTGTTGCAGTTGATCTCGTTGTCAGAGTTGGCTTCCGCTTCCGACTGATCATCAAGTGGTCCCTTTTCATTGTATTCAAAAACATTTGACTCATTCAGATCGGCGGTTTCCTCTGATTCCTTGGCAATAGGTAAGAGTTTGGGAACATAGCCTAGCGTGCTTTGTTTCGATTGGGTCAAGCCTTGGGTTCCAAGATCAAGCTCCTTGAGACTGGCGTTCAAAATCAGGGCCACTTTGTGGCACACGCATTGAATGTGATTAGAGCAAAGGTTGAGCCTCGTTCCAGTTTTATTGTGGATCAGGCAATCGACTTTGGCAGTCATTGTTTGGTTATTTGATCCCAAATCGGTTGTCTGGGCCAAAATGTATTATTCATAAATATGTAAAAGTTATTATTACAATAAATTAAAAAAATTGGATTTGGATAGGGTGAAACTACTTATCTTTTCCTGGTGGGAAGACTTGGTGATAATGTTTGCAAATGGAACAGCAAGATATTTTCCTTTGTGCGTCCACAATATATACTTGAATCCAAGGTGACAGGTCTTGAACTCCCAATCGTCTGACACGTAAGTCGCAGAGATTTCCATAAATGTGTGGTGGTTCCCTTTTGTGGTCCACAAATTGTGGATCAGTGTAAACTTGGATTTTTTTGACTGGGAAAACAAAAATAAGAGTATATTTGGTCAGTTCGGAATGGGTTGCGTCAGAGAGAATTTAACAATATTTATTCTGACCTTTAGATTAGTGAGAACTTTATCCTGCAAGTTCACATAAAGGTTGTGCGCCTGGGCCGCTGCCCACACATGTGTATAAAGCTTGATGCCCCTCCAAGCATACCAAACACATATCAAGAGCATCATGTCCTCGATTTGCATCCAGGGAAGCAAGTTTTGCAGAAGCCAAATCACGACCAGGTGGTTAAAAACTTGGTTGTCATAGGAGCCATTCTCAACATACTGAGTCAAGACGTTGGACTTGGTTTTCTTCTTTTCAGCCTGCTGTTCTTTCATTGTCATTGGTAAGTTGGCTCCATTTTTTATTGCTTCATTGCGAGCCGTGCAAGCCAATCAAACCAAGTCTCCATCATGATGTTTTCAGAGGTTCGATCGTGTATCCTTTCCCCTTTTGTAGATGTTAGTGCACCATTTGCACCAATAATAAAGTTTTGAACCTGTAGTCTGAGCAAGACAAAGAATCAGAACAGGTGCTAGTAGTAATAGGAATGAATCAAGTCACTCACTTCATCTTTTCCGTGAGTTGGCTCATCAAAGTACGCATATATATTGTCAAAGTCGCTTGTGGCTATGCCTCGAGTTTTTTTCCCTTTCTTCACTATCTTTGAGTTCTCTTGGTCAGAGTCCTGCGTAAGGTCCATGATTGATATGTTGGGGTTGTTTGCACTCTTGGAAGCATTTTTGGAGTCAACCACCATTGAACGCTTCCTTTTTTTGGTTGTGGCAAGGGAAGCAGATTTCTTTTGATTCCTGCGCAATGTGGAAACATCCTGAGTGGATGAGTTTGAGACAGGTGCCGGATGTCTTGCATTCTTGCTGGATCTGCAAGGGGTATTTTGTGAGGAGGGTACATCTAACTTGGAAGTGGTGTCCTGTGTGCTTGCTAGAGCTTGGTGACTATCCTGGCTTGGTTGAATGAAGTTTGCCAGAGCCTTAACGGGGGTAATTATGCGGGTAGATTGGCGTGATGGCGGTCGCAAGATAGAATTTGAGGGGGGTGGCAAGCAAGACACCCGCAGGGGTGATGGCATTGGAGGAGCTGACGAGTGGTCGGAGTTTTTGGCTGGGAGTGGGGTGGGCGGTGCCGCGGTGTCTTGATATCAGGCTGAGATATCAGGATCCGGATATCACCCAAGGGGGCCAGGGTCCCCCGCTGCGGCGCATCTGACAGTGACACCAATACACAGGAATGTATCAAAATACGTACACCACGGAGTGTGGTCGACTGAACGCCATCGTAATGAATTACGTTGGCGCGACCTTGCCGACCCCACCAAAATCTTTTGGTGACCGACCCAATGTTTGATAGCGGGATGTATCGGAAGCCGCCGTCGGCGCGCCTTCCGATGCAGTCCCGCCGTAGGAGCCTGCCGTCGGCGTTTCTTCCGACAGAAGCTTTACGACATGGCAGCTGTCGGCATGTCTTCCAACAGCAGGCCTACCGCGTGCCATCCGTCGGCGTTTCTTGACGGATGGCCAACGCCGCGTAGAATCGCGACGGGCTGCCGGGAGATATCTTTCGGCGGCCCGACAGCAATAATATGACGTGGCCGACGGCAGACGTCTGCCGTTGAGCCATCAGAAGCTATCTTCTGACGGCGCAACGTCAGCCATGTGACCTGACCGACGGCAGAATTTTGCTGTTGGCCTGACCCCGACGTCAGGCCGTTAGCCGGAGGTTACAAAAAAAATATCCGGCGGGTTACTCACTTGAGTGAGACCCGTCGGATAAGAAAAGAATTAAACCGGCAGGCCCGGTAGAAATCCGGTCCAACAGACCACATTCTTGCTGACAAATAGACCGTCGGGTTTTCTTTTTCAGGAAAACCCGCGGAATGATTGGATTATGCAGAACTCCTGCAGGTTTTCTTTTTCAGGAAAACCGGCAGGATTAGAGGGAGATACATGAGGTGGAACGCAAGAGAAATAGAAAAGAGTGGAGAGTGGCGGGGAGGGGAGAAACAGAATATGTGACAAAGGAATCACGCCAGCAGCAAAGGAGAAAGGAAAAATACCTTTCTTGAGGGGGTCCCTACCTAGTCGTTATTATTGTCGTCTGTAAGGGCTGCAGCAGCCATTGACTGTCGGACATCTTCTAGGGATGGAATGGTGAATTCTGACTTCGGGATCTCGTCAAACCTCTGTTTGTGGGAGAAGAGGTCGTTGTCTTTATCTAAGACAAGCTGTGCGTGGCTGTAGGGAGAAAATGTGAGCTAACAGATAGTATGAAGTGTTTGAGAGTCAATATAACTGACGTTTTCTGAAACTGAAGCAATGAACCCCTCAAGATACCTAATCGCTCGTCGATTTCAGCCCATTGTGAAGTTTTTTTGGACTTGTGGACGTAGTAGTGCACCATGACAAGGCGTGCATAGCTCATTCGAATTCGCATGGCCCAGTTTGTACTAACTTGATGTGCTATCTCGGCTGCCGTCATCTTGTCTGCTTTAGGCGGAAGGTCTTGATAAATCTAGATAACGATAGGAAAATATGGGTGAGCATGGAACAAGTGTTTTTCAGGATTGGGTGACTGTTTACCAATGTGATCATCTCGTGACGGTTGGGGATACTGCCCTTGATGGCAATCCTCTGGGTTTCAAGGATATTGGTCAGAAGCTATGAGAAGGAAGAGACAGAGTTCAGTGTGGCTTGGAGATAGATCAGCAGAAGTGAATCAGACTTACCAACGTACGCAAGTTGCTGCGTTGGTGCTTCAAGAGTTCGCCCACAGCTTCACGATAGGCCTCAAGCGCTGCCGGATCATCCTGTTGTTGCCCAGGTGCAAGATGGTCCTCTTTCCATTCGTTGGACTGTTGATCGACAGAATCCTGTAGTGAAATGTGGTATCATGAGTATTAAGGATGAAACAAATGAAAAAGAGAAAAAAGCTCACAAGAGTGAGGTAGTAAAGTGTTTTAGGGAGGGCTCCGTTTTGATGAGGGTTGTTTGAGTAGGCCTCAAGAGTTGGTTTCAACAAGATCATTCGAGCAGTTGTTCGTACAAAGTCCTGATCAGAGTGAAGAGTCAGATGGGAGCTAATAAGACAAGAGGTTGAGTCAATGGAAATTTAAAACATGCCCTAAACCTATTGTCAAATGAATGGGCGGCAGCTGCGGCAGGGCGATTGCTCCCAAGCTGAGAGAACGCAGCAATGGAGAAAATGAGATTTGCATGACGTGCTGCAGGGGGGCACTATTTTGTGAGAATGAAGAAGTGGGGAGTCAATAAAGGCCGTGGTTGATCAAAGTCAAGCTGACCTTGCTGGTTAAGAGAGCAATCTTCAGGTGCTCTGGGTCAAGTTTTAACTTTGATTGAAGTTCCAAGCAAAATTGATCAATATTAGGTTCGGTAGTGACAGGAGCCAATCGATCATCCATGATGGTGTCAGAAACAATATCAGCATCAGATGATCGAGTCCCAAAGAGGTTAGCTGAGTCGGTCTGCTCCAGATCATGGGAGGAGGGATTGGGATGGGCTGTGTCGGTGGAGGAGTTGGGTAACAAGTCTCTCACTCCCTCAAACTGGGTGGAGAGATCATCGAAGTCATCACAGATGCAGTCATTCATTGTGAATACCATAATGGAATGAGAAAGGAGTGACCAATTCACGATGGGTGGTGAACAAGAAGGGGGTTTGGAGTGTGTGATCTGGAGGATTGGGGAGGGAGAGAATGAGTTTTTGGGGGGAAATGGAATGACGAATGTCTGACTTGGTGGTGATCAAGAACATCTGAATTTGTCAGAGGTCCGACTGCTGAAAAAAAGGGTCCTCTGGGTTTCCGGGGACGGTGCTGCTGAAAACCCACTGTGTGACTGAGAAAGAAAAGGGTCCGGCACAGCCTTGGCATGAAAAAAAAAATAACTGACGGGATTTTTTGTGTGACTGCAAGTCAACACAGTTTAACTGTACCTTGGTGATTTTTTTCTAGAAGAAGAAATAATAGGACGTCAAACACAAAATGGACGTGGACTTCAGATGTGAGCCCACCATCGAAATGAGAAAAAAGAAGGGAAAAAAGCTTACACTTGCGTTGTCTATTTTGCAAAGATTTCATTGAAAAACATAATGCAACAGGGAAAGCGTACTTGTGCTGGCTATGTAAAGGAAGGACTATGGTCAATCGGAAACGACATTGCTTGAGCAAACGACATCAAAACCTCGTAAAAGAAGACAAAACTCGCCGAGAGGAAGCGGACTTGAGGAGGAATGCCGTTCTTGTTTCAAACAAAGGGCCGATGGATCTTGCTCAGTCTGTACCTCAGCTCGATTTGGATGAGCCTCAAGAGCTTACCAAGGATGGCCTGCGATGCAACAGCAGCGACTTGTCTGAAGATCCTGCGGAAGTGGTGCCGAGTATCTTTGAGGAGGAGGATTCCGACAACGAAGAAGCCGAATTACAATGGACTGACATGATCGATGTAGCTGTTGGTCAAATTACTGCCGAGCCTGAAGAAACCACTCTAGCTGCTACCAGCCCTCTCTTTCGACGTGAGGAAGCCGAAATTGATAAGATGGCATCCAGCGACTCCACCTGGTATCCTTTCCTGAATAAGGAGGTAAGAATACCATTCTAAAAGAAGAAAGGATTTGGAAAGAGGAAAAAGGACTAACCTATGATGTGTTTCGATTTTCCAGTACCTTGTTGGATCCTTGCTGATTGGGTACCTTTACAAGATCATATCGCGTGATATTTACCATCAAATCCGCGCCGTATTGACTTTGTACCATGTCCGTATTCCCCGCTGGGAGGGGCTGCGACTTCAGAGGGAAAAAATTCGTACACTGATTGATCGTACTGTCATAGAGAGAAAAACAGTCTTTGATCAGCCTGTTTTTGGTTTGAACGCAAAAGAACTTATCAGTGATGTGAGTACTTACCTGTTCTTGTGTTGAGAAGAATTGCCTTGCAAAGAATTTTCCGTTGACCTTGTTGTTGGTTGGTTGTTGACAGGATTTGATGAACCCCGTGGTCGCACCACACCTAGAATTTTTGCCGGAGGAGACACACGGATTGAATGTCTACAAAATGTCCCAATCTGCAAAGTGGCTAAAATACTTTAAATCAGACCTTCGAGTGCAGATGGTTGAATCCAACCAGAAACACTTCTACCTTTTTGAACCGGTACAACTAAAAAACTACAACATCATAATCCCTATCTTCTTTTACAACCAGAATGGTGCGCTCCTTGCCAAATGCTACAGGCCATTACTAAAATGCAACTCCAATCATTCTACTGTCGAGATCCACATTGCCACCAATCCGGATCAAATCTCCTATGACAGTGATGCTTTGGAATCACTCTCTGTGGATGAATTCTCCCTAACCTACGGTGAAATTGCACTAAAAAATGGATCGAAGCTGATTGAGTGCTGTGGAGATAAAATCATCAGTAAGAAGTTTGATGCATCAACACTTCTCTCAAACGTGTTTTAATCACAATCTTGATTTCTTTTTTTTTTTGTATTTGAATCACTTGATGATTAAAAAAGTTGAGAACAGCTCAGCATACTCTCTGCCAAATCCGTGGCGAAAAAAGGCAGCTGGAAGGATTTTGAGAAATGTTCCAATTACTTTATATTGCGACGACACATCCGGCAACAAGTCTAAAAAGTGGAACAAACATATCTCGTATTATTTCACGCTATCTGGATTACCACCTAATATCTCCAACCAGCAATTTAATTGCCATTTTCTTTGCACATCAAACACTGTTGGCGCGTTGGAACTGGGAGAAATGGTTGTTGCACAGTTGAAGTATGTTCACCTTTTCTCTTTTGAGATTTTTGAAGTTTTGTTTGGCCGCTCCTTTTCTTGTGTTAATCTTTTTGTTTCTTTTTTGCAATTAGTGACATGGCCACCGATGGCTTTGTAGCATACGATAGCACAATACATCAACAAGTTCATGTTATGACGAGTATCATGTGTTTTACAGCAGATTCCCCGATGCATGCCGAAATCACCAACACACACGTTCCTGGCAATTCCTTAAATTCTTGTCGATATTGTAGCTTGAGCTCCGCAAATTTAGGCGACAGAAAGAAGATGCCGTACATTGCGAAATTTGTGCAGAAGAACTTGCACGGATCAAATGTAATGCTCAACTTCTTTTTTTTGTGAATCACATTAATTCTGATTTTGTTTTCCTGCCCAACAAAGTGCGCAAACAATCTCAGAAACACCAAACAAGCTTATGAAAACTCCAAGAAACTCTGGGCTTGCGCAAAGGAACCAGGAATGAACTTGGACAAGTATAACACCACATCCGCCGAGTTAGCTGTTTGAGATCAGATCAATCTAAAATTCGCCAAACAGCTGTTCCATTTTGAATCAGAAAAAATCGCTATACTCCAAGAAAATGACAAATTGCCTGCGCATATGGATCAAGCAATGCCGCAAAGTCTGATAGATTTAGAAAAAAATGAGCCCAATAGAATGTTCAATCCATTTTTGGAGTTAAAAGGTTTTCTCTCTCTTTTTTCTTTCTTTCATGCGTCATCCCTGACTTTCTTTTTTGTTAGGTTTTGATATGACCAAGGATGCACCAGTGGAATCCTTACACGCCATTTTGCTTGGCGCAGTCAAGTATTTGTTTCAAGACTTTATGAGTGGATTGAATGAAGATCAGAAGAAAGAACTCTTAGCTTTATGGTATTCTTTCAACACAAAATCTCTCAACATCCCTTCCATTAGACCCATAAGTATGGTACAATATTCTTCGAGCTTGATTGGTAAAGATTTCAGGATTATTCTTCAAGCAGCTCCTTTCATCTTTTTCCAGTTCATGAATCCATCCAAAATAAAGATCTGGTCTTCTCTCTGCCATCTGAGCGCTTTAATTTTTCAAACCCATATTGAAAATATGGCCACATATATTGCTAACTTGAAGAATCATATTGATATATTCTTAAAAGAAATCATCCAAAATTCTGCGCAATGGGTCAATAAGGCCAAATTTCATATTCTACTCCATCTTCCAGAATCTATCCTCCGATTTGGTCCAGCAAGTCTTTTTTCTACAGAAAAATTTGAGAGTTACAACGGAATTCTTCGAAATGCTTCAATTCACTCCAACCGCCACAGCCCTGGTCATGATATAGCTATCACATTTAGTAATTACCACTCTTTCCGTCAAATCCTGTCTGGTGGATTCTTCTTTGATAAAAAAAAAGGGACCTTTGCACAGTCCTCAACACAAGTCACCAATACTTTCACCCAAAATCCCTTAATCCAGCAGACTTTGGGCTACAATCAGTCAACATCCCTTCAAAATTCTGTTTATCCTTCCATCAAAAAACTTGCCGTACCAAAAGTTGATCAAGTCGAGACTCCTCAAAATCTGAAGGATTCCTTTCCTGAACATGAATTGACACAAGTATTTGAACTGAAATTGAACAGCAAGCATGACCTGAGGAAAGATCAATTTATATTGGTATTGACATTCCCTTCTGTTTTTCAAAATCACCATTTATGACTCTAACCTCTTGATCCCTTCTTGTTTTTGATTCCAAGTTTAACATCCATCCAGAAGACACATCTGATCAGCATGTTGGACGTATCGAATCTATCTGGATGATCAAAAAACCGCAAAGCCAGAGCCGCTTCTACATCCACACCACTGTGTTTCAGAAACTTGGACAAAGTTCGTATTACAACATGCGAGAAATCCGGAGGACTTCACAGAAGGTCTTTGTAAACACAAATGTTTGTACATTGATTTGCAATTGGCGCTGAAGCAACAATTGACAGCTGTTTTTTTTTTTGAACCGTGTGTTGCAGAATGTTTCAATTGGACTGAATGTTCAGCACGACTGCCACCATGGAAACTGTCGGCTGACTGAAACACGCACAGCCATTGTGGAGCGAAGGAAGAGCTTGTTGAAAACTCTCGAGCTCACTCACGACAACAGTGAGAGATACATCATAAATCTTGCTTCGCACTCATCACCGGCACTGTACCGGCAATTATCTGATTTACCGGTAGGATTGATTGAACCTCTTGAGTGGATCAATGCCATGCATGATGGATTGGAAATTTGGGGATCAACAGTAGAAAAGAAGATTACAAAAGCGGGGAAAAAAAAAGTGATCTTGGTTGCGTCAACTTCAAGAATCAACCCGAGCTTGATTGCGAGAGTATAATAAGCTGCTTGATAGTGATGAATTCTACATGTGCTGTTGTACACTAGTCAAACATATGTATGTACAATTTTTTTTAGTCTTCAATGTTGAAGATGATTTTTTTTTAATGACCACGGTCGTTTCTGCCACGGGAGCTACCTTCGGCAAATATGACCCGAGAGGCCATATCAAAGCTACCAAGGTTGGAGTGAGTCCGCTTGAAGATGCGGACACTGCGTCTCGTGATGATTTCCACGTGTGCCGGCGCGGAATGACGGACCTTGGAGATGGAAAGGGGGTCAGTTTTTGGAAAATTAATGGAAGGTACCACACACACAACACTCACCCTCTTCTCCGCAGGGGACCTCTTAGCAGGAGACGCAACAGTTGGCCCGGACACCTCCGTAGTGTTCCCCGCCGGTGCAGTTGGCTCGACAACAGCTGTGGCTTGCGGTGCGGTGTCAGGCGCGGGGTTGCCTTGGCTTGCATGCTGGTCCTCGGGGCTTTCGCGTTTGATATGAGGTTGCATTTTTTTTAGTGTGGTCGGCTTTGGGAGGCGGATGGTTGGGATGAGCGGACAGTCGGGATGATAACTTCAAGGGAGGTAATCATGCACTGACCCCGTGACAAGGAAAGCCATCAGCAGTTCATCCGTCGGCTCAATCACATGACAGCGTCGGCTTGTTGCTTCAGTCAGGCCAGCGTCGGCTGGAGAGGGCTGCTTGTCACAGTCCGACAGCATGATGAAGCCGACGGAGTTGATCAAGCATGACCAACCCATTTTCCTCGTAGGCCTGCCTGTCAGGGCATTGCAAAGTCATGCGGGTCATGCCCGCCAGTCTACTGACCCAGCTGCCATGCCGACATAGTGGGTTGCCGCTGTTGGCATGACCATTGGGTCAGATGGGTCCGACCAACGTAGGTGGGACACATCTTTGGCGTCGGCACATCCCCGCGGTCAGATACATGAAGGACAGGTCAGACCAGACCTGTCCCCGACCAGCAGGACGCGCCGACGTTACGCTTCCTGAGGAAGCCTCCGGTGGTGTATTGGTAATCTAGCGGTATCGTAGCGGGTTGACCAATACACATATCTCATCCAGGGCTGTATCGTATTGGTGCCCCGCTACACAGTCAAGTCGATAGGCTGTATCGTAGCGCTTGGCAACCACGATACCGCTACACAGTATCGGCCCTGTATTTCGATACGCTACACGCCCGATACAGCTACATGTATTGTATTTGTTTCAGCGTTGTTTGTGGTGATAGTCCTGTTGTTTCTCAGTGGATAACTGTTTGTTGTGTTAAAGAATTATTTGCGGCGTTGATCTGAATCAACCAGGTATTGTACTTGTTATTCTGATGATCATTGTGTTATATTCTTAGGTAGCAATTATAAACGCAATTTGAAACTTATTTGAATTTTTTTTTTAAAAAGAATTTGAGATAATTCCTTATTAATATTTAATAAGAAGTTATTATTATTTTATTTCAAAAGCATCTCAAATCGACCCTCCAGGTCGATTTGAGATGCGGTTTTCAGAAAAAAATAGTAAGGAGAATGATGAAACATCACTACAGCACGCTACAGCTCCCACTTCTGTACGCGGGTTCTACTGGATCTATACCATCGATACCAGGAAGAAAGCTGAAAATCTTTAATTGTACCCAAGCTGCATGAACTGGTTTATAACCTGGCAGCTTTTGAAACACTTTTGAAAACTTTTTGAATTATCTTTTTAATAAAATTTCAATAATTCCGCTGTTGAAATACTTTTCAAATAGTTTTCAAATAACTTTCAAATACCTGTTTATAATTGATGCCTTATTCACATTCTTTATTGTTTTTCAGTTTCTTTACTTCTATTGAGTTTTATCATACTGTTGCAATAAAGTACACAACTCTACTATATTGACAGGGAATGCCGAGGTGACCACCCAGAGCTTGACTGAACACAATGAAAAATGGAACAAAGCCACTGGCACCACCCCTGTTGCCATTCATCCTACATCAAAGGATTTTTTGGCATGAGGAAGGTGTGGGCGCTTGCGGCTTCTTTGCTGCACGGGAGTTCTGGTTGATCTCCCTGTTTGGAGGCAAACATGGGGCAATCTCCATATTTGTTTGCGGTGATGCGGCCCTGCGGGAAATATGGGTTAAGCGAATGCCTTCGGTAGGGAGAATTGGGGGGAATACGGTTTCCTGTGGAACGTTTCGATTCAGCCACTTTATAGACAAGTAAAAATTACACCCATCCACCAATCAATCAGCTTTTTAATTTGCCATTAATCCTTTATGGACAGATCGAAAATAAAACACTGGCGAGGTCGAGTTTCAGATGACATCAAGACCCAGTACACGCAAACATACATGAATTCGACTTCGTCAGGCAACAAGGCTGATTATGGATAATAACTAAGGAATTAAAAGTCGGCCGAATTTTACCGGATTGAAGGCACGGAGATCTCGCGAGCTGGCTCGCGCTTGATCAAGAGTCTATAGCCGAATTCTGCCAGCCACGGTACAGCTTCCACTTCCGAATGACGACCTGATTTGGTTCAGAAGCCTTACTCAGTTCGCTAAGTTGAGGTGATCTTTCATAATCTTGGTTCATGAATTCTACCAGCACGAATTGGGGAAAAGATGAGTACTAATGACCAGTGAGAAAATTTTGAGCTAGAGTAGAGGAAGCTTGAAGTCACTGACCAAAAATCAGCACATATCGTGGGGTTCGTTTTGGATCATTTGAGGGAGGTTGGAGGTAACCGATGACGGAAGAGTCGACGATTTCACCAACTAGTGTCTTGATCCAGCCATCGGATGAGTGTAGCTCTGTAAGTAATTCGGGTGATGGTCGAGTGAGCTCTACCGTGAGGATATACGAATAGTAAGTGTTGTCTACCGCAGAAGGCCTTCGTTCGAGTTGTATGGAACGGTAAGTCCGTCTGTCGACGGTGCCGATCCGAGCGAAAATGTCGGCCTCTCGCTCTGAACGGTTCGCTCGTAAGCTCTGGTACCTCGGCTGGTCGAACAAACTGAGAGACGTGACCGTGTAAAGGGCTGCAAAACCTGGTTGGTGGCCATCGATCGCCTCATATCGAGCACCAGTCTCAAATTCGGGAAGTCTATGGTCACACCAACTCAGCTTTGAAAAAGTATGGTAGCTCCATAAAAACATGCGGATCTTTTCATTCCGAACCTTGACATTCGTAGAGGCACATGCTCCTCATCGTACCATTCTGGGCGCAGCAAGCAGACACGAAGATGTCAGATGTCTTTTAATCGAGAAAAATTATGGAGACGGAAGAAACGCTCACCATTGAACTCTTTCAGTTCAACAGCCGGTCCTGGCTCTGAGAACACCACGAGGATAGCTTCATCATCTGTAACTCCCACTGGCATCGTTGCTTTCGACTGCGCGGACTACGGCTGATTCCCACAGCCTACAGAGTCGACAAAACAAATAGCTTTATTTCACTAGAGTGCCCGAAGAAATCATAAGACAGCATTCAGATTTAAAAAGAGACTGCTTGATAGTTTGATTTCAAAGATGCGCGGAGCGCACACTCTGAAACTTTCTCAAACGTGATGTGCGGGTTCAAAGGTTCTTCTTTGGCAAGATGTACAAATTTCACAAGATGGGCACAAGAATTCCAAATTTGTTTGACACTTGATGCAAAGAATGAATTGGATTTTTTAAGAGTTTTCAGTCAAATATCTAGGATCAGAGCTCTAAATGGAGGACTTCCCTTGGGTTCTGTAGGGTGCTACAGAGTCCGATCTAGAATTTCAAATTCTAAACCTTTACCAAAATTTGCAGGGAAATATAATTTGAGTTTTTGAATCTACAGATCTGACTCTGTAGACCCCTACAGATTCAAAGGGAAGTCCTCCAATTAATAATTCAAAATCCTGTAAAATCCAATCAGAAGTCTGATGGAGCAAACTGGGGCCAGTGGACACAGTGCAGGAAGGATAATTCATTGCTTCAGCTGTGAATGGAAAGGGAGGAGAAAGGGAAAGGAAAAAGATAAAGAGATGAAAGAAACAGAGAAATGATGACCACATACCTGGGGCCAGTGGACACGGTGCAGGAAGGATGAGGAGAATCATCCTTCCATGTCTGTGGTCCCAGGTATGGTGAGTGGTCTGTGACATGAGAGAAACAACTGAGTGACAGGTCTAAAGCACACAAGAACACAGGAGGAAAAATATGAAAAAGGAAAAGAACATCAACTACTCCAACAAAGTCCTCTGCTTTCCCAGAAATGAATTGGGGCTAATGTTGATTTCTAGGAAAGTGGAGGACTTCTGGTTGGGGTCTACAGGATTTCAATTTTTTTCCTTGCACAAAGAGATTCTTGAGTCTGAAACAATCATATTTCTAAGGTAGTTATTGATTGGTCAAAAATTTCCAATTCATGTACTGCCACATACTATCAATGTTAAGCCAGAATACAGGTTTCCTAGCCTTATGGGTTCTTATCCAACCACATTGGTCTGTGTAAAGTTGGGGTGGAACAATCTTGGTGCAGAATGAACTCAGGCTGTATTTCTCATCCTTTTAACTTGTCTAGCCTCATCATGTGGCATACATCCAAGCTACAATCCCTACCAGTGCTGGGCAAATCACCCCTAAGGAATTTCTGTCATGAGGTCATTCCCTGGTCAAAGGCAGGGGATACAGGGTATGGGAGTCATTGGGAATTTGGGTTGTGTAAAACAGTTGGGTCAAATGGAAGCTACAAGGTAAACTTCAGACAAGTTCAACCAAGTCTAAAAGTA
Source organism: Puccinia coronata f. sp. avenae (assembly GCA_002873125.1). Lineage (NCBI taxonomy): Eukaryota > Fungi > Basidiomycota > Pucciniomycetes > Pucciniales > Pucciniaceae > Puccinia > Puccinia coronata. Next base: position 108,656 of record PGCI01000279.1, on the reverse strand, counting down.
GTGTTCTCCAACTCCTGGTTGATTTCTTCCACAAGAAAGATCTAGAGTCTATATGGGGGGTACAACGATAATAAAAAATGAGAACAACCTAGATGTGGATCACGTAAGTATATAAAGAAGAAAACACTACGCGAATGATGAGTGGGTTCCTGATGAATGGGTTGGCATGGATGGATTTTAGTACATTCCGACTGAAAGAAGGGTCACTTTATCGCTCCCGCTGTTCTTGTTCAGTGTCATTGTCATCCTTCATCTTCTGGAGATGAAATGAGAATGAGTCTGGGATCGTACCATCATGAAACCAGCTTCTATAGAGCATTGGAACCTATCACAACACACACACAAAAAAAAGAGAATCAAAGCATTAACTTTTCAGGTTTTCAGTATTACACACAACGCCAGGAATCCAGATAGTATCAGAATATGCGCCTCATTTATAGCTTGTGGCACTTCAGAATGCTAAACCACTTTTTTCCTTCATTTGATAACTTCCCCAAAGATATCACTCCACTCTGAACAGATGATGTGAAGTTTTCGAGGGAGGGAAGCGAGATTGAGAAACAAATGAAAGAAGACCTTACAGCTTGAGAGAGCGAAATAGGAATGATATGGCGATAATCCTGATTGGTCAATCGGTCTGCGAAGTCAATTACCTGAAAGTGATTCCAAAAAAGAGAGATCAGAATATTATATCGAAGGAATCGACATCTACGTGCTATCAATTGGAAAGAGGAACATGACGAGTGAGCTCACGCGAAGTTTAGGTTTTGGATTAGGATGACCGAGTCGAGAAGCCTCATCATAGTCGGCCAGCCACTGGTCGATCTTTGCGTGCCTCGTCGCGGCTTTCTTGTCGGTTTGATCGGAAGTGATTGCAGCCTGACCAGCTGATGAAGAAGATGATGGAGGGTCGATATTTCTTGGTTGCAGCCAGGACTGTCGGATAGAATTCCAGTCTTTGATTGGCCCATTTTTTGAGCCAGTATGACTGGGCTGCTTGGATGGCTTGCCGCTGGCTCCTGGCTCGGTCTCGTTGTTGTCTGTCTGCTCGGCCATCTTCATCGTCGGTTTCCGCTGCTCATGATGGCTTTCCTCCTGCACTTCGAACGTGTGTGTCCTTTAAATTGCCCTGCCTCCCTTGCCTGCTCGCTGGTCTGCATAGCCGAGTGCGTGACACTGATGTGAAGCCTCGCTGTTTCTGAGCTGACAGGCGTGTGACAGTCGAGTCCCTCCTCATGGGCTCACTCCGGTGACACCACTCTTTCCAACAAACCTATCGACATCCTCTGCGAACGGATATGTATTGACGATACATGTTATACAAGAATCAACAATTAATGAGCGACGATCATTTCCACATCCAACTGGAGTCTTCTTAAAAAAACGACGCACGCGCAAACTCAACTCACCGGAGTAGCCTTTTATCTTTCGACGCGCGACCGTCAGATGATTTGTTGGTTGCGGCTCAAATCGATCAAGCGGAGTGATGGCCAGCGGAAAATCAATTGAATTTCTTGGAATCGACGAAGAAGAAATACTCAAAACGTACAGGCTCTCTTCATTAAAGCCTAGTAAATGGGAAGATGCAGATCCCTCCACTTCGTCTCAAGACGTGCGCGGTCTGAGTACTCCTAATTCTTCCAAATTCTCCAAAGGAGAAGATGATCCTCTTGGATTGTTGAGAGGGCCCATATTGTGAGTGCCTATATTACACCCTCTCTCCTACGTATAATTATCTCATATTCATTTGTATTCTCTTCAGGACGGACCTATCTGCAGATCTTCGTTCAGTTCTTCCCGTTTTGAAGCTCTGGATCACGAGAAGAAGGGACGCATCTTTTGCCTAACGCCTAACTTTCCGGTTTATTTCTCCAGGTTCCGCTGTCTCGACAACTTCGAAAACTTTCGATCCCAAAACCTTCTTATCCACCGTTCACCCCAACGCAAGTTTCAGTGACTTGAAGAAAGGAGGAGCCAGATTGAGAGGTAAGAGAGAACGTCATCTGAGCCTATCAATTTTTTTTTTTATCACAGAGCACCATGCCTATGTCATTTTGAATTTCTACAGAGAGTTTGGAGCAGAGGAGTGAAGCATTGAAAATATTGGTCGAGAGTGAATTTGATCACTTTGTCTCTGTCAAAGTCGCCAATGAAGGTCAGCAGTATTTCTGACTATTATTCAGGCCTAATATTGGTATGTAATCACATGTGATGTCATTTTGCTGATTTGATTTCACCAACTGGCACAGGTGTATACGAGCAAATGAAAGTAGGTCCCTTGAGGACAGAACGTGACCATGGTACCGCAGACCTGAAAGAGTCCCTTCGGCGTTAGTCTTACCTCCACTCAAGCCATGATAATTCTGTCATTGGGATTTCCATTCTCACCTGCATTTTTTTGTATTTCCGTTCGACTTATAGTGGGTACTTCCAAGGCCGATCAAGTGTATGCACCCCTCCTTGAGAACCGAAAAAAAGCCGAACGTCTTCGAAGTACACTCGGTGTTTTTGAACGGAGCAAGTTCTTTTTTAACCTGCCTGGCACCCTCATCGAGGACATCGAAGCGGTGAGTGCTTTGATCAGCTCATTCTCCCCGGCCCTGTTCATTGCCGTGTAACGGGTTCCTTTCCTGATGATAATGGCGATGATCAGGAAAAATACGATGCTTTTCTCTTGGCGTACAAGCGCGGAAAGAACATGCTGGATTCCCGGCCAGGTCAAGTCTTAAATCTACCAGCTCCAAGCAACCCGGAGGAGTTGGCACAACAGAAGAGAATCTTTGACAAAGTCTGGTCGGAGGTCGAAAAAGTGGTGGACGATTTCAAGTTCAAGCTCCTCACCAGGCTGGCAACTTGCACTGATGGCTCAAAGCCTGTCGACGAAATTGAAAAAACCATTGAGTTGAGTGATTTGTTGCGTGACGCGTTGATGGACACGTGGACACGTGTCAGGCTTCCGCCTTGTGCATACGAGTATTTGAGTGGGAAAATTCAACTTCACTAACATGGCATTTGCTGCTTGCGTAAACTCAACTAGGATCATATTGGAATTGGATCCGGTGTCCGATCCCGCTTGGACTTTCTGCGAAAATCACCACAAAACGATCATCGACAAGCTAGTGCCCATGTTCAAGGATGCCAGCAGAAAAACACAAGGTGCGCTATTATTTGCCACTGGCGACTCAACAAATGACTCATAATTTCACTCGTATCGCTCCATCATTCCAGTGATCACTCAACAGGCAAATGCCAAAGAATTTTCCGAAGAGAATTTGATTGCGGACTTGCGCCGCTGTTTGATTGCGATCGAACCAACGAACATGTCGGTCCCTGATGACATCATGAAGCGGGCGATAGGCTCTGAAGTCTGGTTCGCGATTCTCGAATTGATTCGGGTTTCATCGCAGCTACTATCAAAAGAGCTTGCGGTCTACTGGCATATTGTAAATGACTATCTCAATGGGAAATATCAGCGTGTAAGTGCACATGTATTTTTTCAGATTATCTATATTTGACACCAAAATTATTTGTGCCCCACTGATGCATCCATGGATGGTCTTGGCTCAGGCCGACGGCAAGATACGCAAAGACACCAAGTCTCGCCGACTGGCAGCTTGCAAACAGATGGTCAATGACATCATCCTTCAATACTGCAGCTTATTCTCCGAGTTCTTCTTCCTCTCCTCGGATCCCAACTCTGCATCCCTTCGTTCCCCCATCACCCAGCTATCCGAATTTGCACCCAAGTATGTCAATTCGGTCCAGGCCGCCTATTACCTCAGGAAGCTGTTGGACCATTTGACTGAATGGGCTCAGGAATTCATCAATCTTCAACTTCCAAAGGAGAGCCTCAATTGTCTGAAAGACTTTCTTGATACTGCGGGGTTTAAGTTTTTATCCACTCTAGCTACCTATTGGGTCAGAGGTGAGTCCCTGGTGTCCTTTCCATCGACTTTTTCCTCATTGACATATGCTCAATCGCTGGGGTTCACTTGAATATTTCTCCACATACAGAGGCCAAGATATTCCATCTGTTAGAAGATTGGGTGCGTCCTGAGCGGAGTGAAGATGAGACTCAGCCTGTCGGAACCACGATGTACTTGAAACGGATGTACAATTTCCAGCGGTACATGATGCTTAATTCTTATTGTCTGACGGGAGGCAACGAGCAGACCGGCCATCAGATCATGGGCAGCGATTCATCGGCCAGCAAATCTAAAATTAATGTGGGCATGATCTGAGCTAGCTGTACGTCTTACCATGTTTCTAACATAAGAGTTTCTTTTTGGTTCATTCAGAGGAGCTCGATCCCTGCCAATGGTGCCAAGAAAGCCCAGGCTGCTTTTCTTGATGGTCTGTATGGCTTCTTGGACGGTCTGGTGCACATTGCATTCACTTCTGCGAAACCTAAAGCGGCATTACCAGAGCCACCACCATCATCGAACGAGCCTCGTTTCAGTATCAGCTGGGTGGATGATGAGCCAAGCATCAAACAAGAGAGAGGCGTTGAATCTGAGGAAGAGGAAATTGTAAGTTATTTTTCCCGCAGCTGATGTGAAGCCGTTCCCGTTCCTCTGCTTTGGTACCAGAAGAACGGAACTGATTTGATGAATGCATGGGCTGAACGCGCTGAGGTGCCTTTGTTTTTGATTTGGTCAGGACATCCGTCTCTTGTTGACGATCAGCAATCTGTCCAACTTCACAGCGGTGTATATCCCGAGGCTATTCAAGCAGCTTTCAGAAGCCTTTTCTCTGGACATGACGAACGACTTGGAAGTCAGTATTCCCCCTCCCTTATTCGCAGTAGTTGACCAATATCCGCGGCGTTGTCGCCTTTTTTTTTTTTTTTTTTTGTGAAGGCTGATTCTTGGTGTTGTCTCCCAATTAGACTCTGATGGATGTGGTGGGGCAGCTGGATGGGCTTTTGCTGGGAGATTACATCAAGAGAAAGGCGGAAGTCTTGTCGGAGATTATCCAAGCTGGAGTGCTGGGGGGGAAGGTAGATTGGCTGACAGCGCCGAAGCCAACTGGTACGTCAAGTTTCCCGGCCTCGAAAATCTTTTTTTTTTTTTGGTGAAGTCTGACCAAAACGTAATCCTATCGCCAAGCAGGCGTCAATTCTTTTGTCTATGACGCGCTCCTCACGCTGGTCTTGGTGCATTCGCAAGTCACGAGTCTTGTGGGGCCGATCCCGTCGAGCCAGAGTGGGGGCGAATCGCTGGTGAAAGTGGTGCTGTGTAAGTTGGTGGAGGAGCTGGCTCAGAAATGCTTGAAGGCGTTTGGGAATGTGGACAAGTTTGGGATGGGCGGGATGTTGCAGGTGAGTTTTGATGACTATGATCAACTTGGCCCGCAAGAGATATATGTGTAGGGATGTAGATTTATATGCTAACGTTGAGGTTGGGATTTGGGTGTTAAAAGGCGACGTTGGAGATTGAGTTTATCCACCGCACGCTATCAGCATACATCACCCCGGAGGCGGACTTGAGCATGCAAGGCATCTACCAGAAGATTACTAGCGCGTACCAGCGTGACCCCGGGCAGGGAGGTGAACGCGAGGGGGGCAACAGTGAGCTCCAGAAGGAGCTCGAGGCGCTCAAGCGGACCCTCCACGTCAGTCGCCGAACCACCGCCCTGGCCTTCGTTTGCTTCAAGAAACCGAAGGGCGCTTCTGCCTCCTCCGTGTCTAATCATGATGATCTTACCGAGCCTGTAACGAAATAAGCATCAATATTGCTTCCTCTTCTTCTTCTTCTTCTTCTTCTTCCTGAGCTGCTTGATCAATAGTCTAACCACTGCTTTTGATTTGGCTGTGTGAATATTTACCCTTATGTGTTTCCTTCGTAATCTCATCTCTTCTTCTGTGTTTTTTGTTTTTGTGACAATTTCTACACTGGACTCAATTGCCTTCAACCAGCCACTTCAATTCACAGTCGTTCAGAATTGCGTCATGTCATTGCGTACGCGCGGCCCTTCCGTCGGGTGGGAAGTGGTTATCGGCTGCGACAAGGTGCCGGACTGTGGTGAAATATCTTCAAAAAAGTCGAGGACCATACATCCGAATTAGTATATCGGCTAGTATGACCGCCTCTCACCCAGTAAAGTGTGCGCGGTAGAGACGGGTTCGATTCCCGTATTCGGAATCTCACCAGGCTTCACTGCCGGTTTCTTCATCTTTTGGTTCGGGTCCGGCATGGTACTGGACGCCGGCTACATGATTGGGATTGGATTGCCATGCGCCCTTTTTATTTGCGCGGTGAGCCATAATGACGTCACGAGTTCAGAAGCAGCGCATATGGTTTACGTCAATATGTAAATATATGTAGATCATTTTTCCATGGGGTCGCGACTCGCAGTAGTTCATGCCAGTTCACGCACTGCGACCTTCCCACGTGATAAATATTGGTACGGAGACTAGCCAACCACCACGACACAGCGAGATCGGGCAAACTGGCGTTCGTTCGGCTCAACCGCAACCGGAACGTCTACCGGCGGACCACTAAGCCGATCATCATCGACGTCGACTCCGACAGCAGCGATGATGACCGGCAGCACGGAAGGGACCCGCTCAGCACACCCGCCGCCCGGCCCGCCGCACCCACCATCATCTCCGTCCACTCGGACTCCCCAGAGGACAGCCCGCCCAGGCCCAGGAAGCCCATCCTCAGGCACCCAAGAACCCCCCCGGATGAGGACTCCCCGCTCCAGCCCTGCCGGACCCAGCATCCACCCGTAGACCCGCCGCGCGACGTGCTCAAGCCCAAGCCGCGCCAGCGCGCCGTCTTCGTCCGGACACTGCCCCACTCGCCCGTCGTCCTCATCCCGCGCCTGCCCAAGAAAAACCTGGAGACCAAGAAAAACCTGGAGCCCCGGCCTGCCCCGCCGGCGCCGGTGGTGGCAGTGCCCCACGAGGCCAAGCCACCAGCCATCAGCCCCCCGTCGCCACAGCCCAATCCATCCGCCGCTCTTCCCGTTCCGCGCGTCGTCCGCGGGCGCATATCCATGGTCACGGGGTCCGCCAGACGAAGCCGCTACCAGGACTGGCTCCAGAGACCAACAGCGCCGTCTTCTCCCCTGAAGCCTCACCATACCACCCAGACACCCCACCAACCCGTCATCCCAATCTCGTCCAATAAACTTTCGAATCACTCTCCGCTGATATGCCACCACCAGATCAGCAAATCAAATTATCTCCCCCGACCGATCATCAACGACGGAATCCCCAGCCTCTTAAAGATTTGCAACCAGACTCACATCCTCAACTTCACCACCACCGTTGAGAATATTGAGAGAAAGTCCATCTTGAATCGCTTCTCATCATCCACCCTGCGAACAAAAAGTAAAAGCGGTTGGGAGAAAATCGGAGAAGCTACGTACTCGGAGGTGTTTTGCTGGTCGCCTAAGCAGCAGCAACAGCAACAACTAGGAGAGCTGCCCCCCACTCATCCCATCGACAAGAAATCACTAGAATCCAAGATTGTGCTGAAAATCATCCCGATCAAAAGGATGAAGAAAGCATACCTCAAAGCTCACGCTACAACTACCACCACCACCACTACTACCACTAGCAGTGTAGTGAACGTTCATCATCATCATGCCAATCAGGGTGGGGCCGAAGAGGTGGGGAATAAAAGCTTGGATAATGAGTTCCCTCTCGAAACTGATTGCTCGGATGCAGAGAAGGAAATCAAGCTGGCCAAGCTACTTGGATCTAAACCTGCCGAAGGATTCATCGATTTTAAAGGGTAATACCTCATATCATACCCGGGTGCCATCATCATCATCACTGACCACCTTGTTTTGTCCCCATCGCCAAAAAATAGTGCGTTTGTGGTGTCCGGTGATTACCCCCGAGTGTTGCTTAGGGAATGGGACAAGTACCGGCGGAAATTCCCAAAACAAGCGGAAAACCCTCGCCCAGGTGAATTCCGATATTCCTTTCCATCATTTATTTTGGATGTATTTTTTAGGATGGAATGAATATATCATACTCATCGCCAAGTTTTTGGATCACAAACACACACCCACACACCCACACACCCACACATCATCATGTAGGGAAGTTTTCGGGGACGCAGCTGTACTGCTGCTTGTTGTTCGCGCACGCGGGCCAGGATCTTGAGGCGTCCCATTTGGGCGGATGGCAGCAGGCTGCCAGCATCCTTGACCAAGTCGCGCGCGCGCTGAGCCAGGTGGAAGAGGAATACGAGTTTGAAGTCAGTCGTCGTCTCCCGTCCTTCTTCTCTCATCTCTTTTACCACCAAAATCCTACTCTCGTGCCGCTCAGTGGTGAAACGGTGAAACTGAATAATACGCGCTTGTCATGTTTTTCTATGTAAAGCATCGCGATTTACATTGGGGAAACTTGTTGGTCCACTCGGTTGGGCCCTCCTCCTCGTGCCAGACACATCCCAAGCCGAAACCTCTCGCCAAGAGTTCGGATGACGACGTGGGAGAGTTGGCGACATCGTTGGGTGGGATTGGGCTAGAGAGCGGCTCGTCCAGTCGTCCGGATCCTCTGAACCCCCAAGCGAGTGGCGTCGGGGTGTCGATCATCGACTACGGTCTGTCGCGCGCAAAGATCGTCCACACGAAGCCTCGCCATACAGCCTCCGGAATTCACAGGGCGGATGATGAGAACGCAGAAATCCTGTGGACGGATCCCGACCAGGATATCTTTGGCGCCGTGGGAAACGACTATCAGTTCGCCTGCTACGACCTCATCGACCTTGCCAGGGAACACAAGCCCTGGTCTGCGTTCAATCCTTTCAGTAACGTGATTGTAAGTAATTTTTACGTTCTTCTTGTGGTTTATTTCTCTTAGAAATGATTGAAAACTTAGCCCCTTTGTTTTTCTGAACCCAATCAACCCAAAACAAGTGGCTGCATTATTTGACCAAGAAATTGATTGAAGAAAAATCACTTGATGTGCCTACACCTTCCTCCTCCTCAACAATAACAACCACAACCAGCCTCAAAGATAGACGTAAAACAGCATCAACAGGTACGACACGCGTAAAAAAAGCGGGCACGAATCCGAGAATGAAAGGCAAGCAGGAGCGATACAGCACCCATCCTTCAACAGGCGCAGGGTTCGGGAATCTAGCGGCGGGGCCCGGGTGTGTAGAGGAGCGGTGTAAGGGCGCGGATGAGGGAAGGCGCGCGAACATGGAGCGCAAATGCTACGAGCTGCTGGTCCTGTCGCAGCGGTTCTTGGACCGCCTGATCCAGCTCAAGATGCAGCGGATCAACCATCGTCGACGCCGCGACCCGCCACTGCGTATCTCCGCGCACCCGTCTTTTTCTTCTACGACTGCAACGGCGACGACGACTCAGGGACCCGGCAAGAAATCCCTTGCGAATCAGAACGGGGTAGGGTCGGTGACCCAGCGGCGCGCCGGTCGGCCAAGTGCGTGCACTCGAAGCAGCGCGGGCGGCCTCCAGGCCCACGCGTCGTCATCGCGGCTCGCGACTCAGCAGACGCTTCTGGGGCCCATGAGGAAGAGCGCCGCCAGTGGCACGGCGGACGAGGACGCGGAAAAGGCGGCCTTGTTTCGCGACGTCCTGGAAGACGCGGTTGGGAGGGATGGGGGATTGGATAATCATGACGTTGAGGAGGAGCAGGAGAAGTATAGCGTGGGAGAGGGAACGCGTGCGGAGATGGAGACGCGATACGCACGGGTGAATCGGGTCTGCTTGGATCATCTCCTGCAGCGGCTGAAGAAGAACACGAAAAAGAAGGACGGTATTTCGCTGCTTCCCTCTTACACCTCGTTCTTCTTGCTCTGGTTTGCGGCTTGTAAAGATACCTTGTTTTCGTGAACTTCTCTCACTCAGTATGTATACACTTTTCTCTAAAAAGATGTAATGGTTTCCGCTTCCTTCTTGGGTTTTGATGCTAATACTACGCTTGTTGTTGTTGTGGCCAACACGTTGTCTCCTTTCTGTGGGGTCTCTCAGGATGGGTACATGTGTGGACCGCGAATGCTGTACTGCTTTCTTGTATCGGACTTAAGTGATTTATCCGCGACATGATTGGTGAACTACATGATATTTATTGCACTTTGAATCGGCTTTGCCATCGCCGTGGAACCGGGCTCCATATCAGTCTGTCTGTGGATGCTGCTCTTAAATGATGAGCTTGCACATGGAATGCATACACTCTCCCTCCCTTTTGGACCAGACCATGGGCCGGGCCTATGCCGCTTGTAATGCCCAATCTGCCGACTGCGTAGGTATTGATCTGCTTCACTTTTTTGTCTGTTTGGGACATGCGCCTTCTGGCTCTCTCTGGGTATGTACTCCCGTCGAGCGGTTTGGATTGCAAAGAAAGGAACGAATGATTAGGGTGGATATATGGACAAACAAACAAAAAAGAGACAAACAAAGAATGTACAGGCCATTCAGATCTAATGTTTGTTGCCACATATGCTCCATCACCCATTTTTATTATAGATTGTACTTATTGAGGGTTGTAGATTCCATACATAAAAGGAATAAGCTTCTACCGCTCTAACAAAAAAGTTTTTTTTTTGGGGGGGGGGGTCAACATTTCGGACGCTATGGGCTTAAATGAGCATACAGTGCCAAATTGATGTACTAAACTCTGATAAATCATGGGTAAGGCCTCTCACAAAATTATGTGTACACAAATTTCAGCCTTGACCACATCTGAACCTATGTGAAGCATGTGATTTTGGCTGTGGAGTGTCATTTTTTCTTACAGACGGCAAAGATTGGGCAATTTTTTTATGGGTTTTTGAGCCCAAAAACCCCATTTTTCTCACCTTTTGTCCTTTCCAGGGCGGATTTTATTGCTTTTTTCCCCTCCAATCATTTCGGTCGTCCAGAAAACGTGTACAGTGGAATGGGTTGCGCCACTGTAGGAGACTAGTCGATGTGAAGAGCCGGAATGTGAGGAGATGGTCGCGCTAGGGTCGTGATTTACAGTCTTGCGTGCCTTCCTTTCCAAATCGCGTTCGGCCTTCGAAGCTAGGACCTCACCCGAGCTGCTGGAAGGATGGAATGAGAGGATGTGCAAGCTGGGTATAGATGAAGGGGAGCAAAGAGCAAGGCTCAGAAACGACGTCGCGCCACTTTGAACAATGGAGGAAACACTCACATTCCATCGGTGATCACACTGATCTTGGACTAGGCAACTATTTCAAGAAATGGTGCATGAGCACTTGAAGCCCACGTCCTGCGTTATTGGATCTGGCTTGGGCCTTTGCCACAGTGGGGCTACCACTGACTTGAAGTAAAACGTCACGATGAAGAAAAGGGTTGTATAGACGTAGACGATGGGGGTCATCACTGGAGCAGGAAGTGGAACTTGTTGGGCGGGATAGAAGGTTTTGAATTGGAAGCTTAGGGTATGGTATATGCTGAGGGGGAAACTGACTCCTGAGGGATTGATCAAGGTACTATTTATGTCAACGGTGGATGGGCAAAACTGATGCACCCCCACGGATTTCTGTCTGCTTTTCCTGCTTTATATGTATGTATGGAGGAGCAGTCGAGCAAGCCACTACGTAGACCGGCAAGGAGGTACCATGTAGAAATGAAACACAGAGTCGACTTGATCCATTTCGTGTATACGATCCCCTACGGAAGCCCAGGCGCGACACAATCGTATCACCTCGTTTGGGCCAATTCCACAATTCCCAAAGAACAAATCACAAAGCAGCACAAAGCCGAACTATGTAGCCGAAGTTAACTCGTCTCCTGCATGAAACACCCAACAATCACGCATGTATCAGGCCAATACTTGTCTCACAAGATGTATTGGCCCGGCCCGATCTTGGAAAAGGCCTGAAAAGGCTGACCAAGAAGGGTGTTCTAACTTAATCCAGTCCCTCCTCCGGAAGGACTTGATTAAGTGAAAGTGTGTTACTGTTCCTAAAGCGTAACCTAATGTACGGCTTAATATTTATATGAGCCAAGTTCCCCTCCTTTAGAAACTCTACAGGACTGGGATGTCCAGACTCGAAGCTCACCCATCAAGTTTGTCATACCTAGTGACCGGCTAGGACCGGCCCGGTCTTCGAGCTCTACAAACTCGATGTTTGAGCCATCCATTGAGCTATGCCAACTCAATTGCCAGCTCGGCCATCGAGTTTTTACCGCTCGGTCATCAAGACCTACAAAGTTATTCACCGACTGGGTAACCCAGTTGTGTAAATTCAATGGCCGGCTTGGCCACCAAGCTTGTGCGGGCTTAACGGCCGAGTCGACCTTCCAGTTGTACGTACTTGATGGCCGGCTCGGCCACTGAAATTTTCTACAGCCCAATGGCCGTGTCGGTCATTGGTTGAACAGCTCACAGGTCGAGCTGGCCATCAAGTTGCGCAGCTCAATGACCACCTTGGAGGCTTGGCCACTGAATTGTACAACTTCATGGCTGACAGAAAAACAAGTTTGGAGCTCATCGGGAGTTCATATGAGGCTGGCCCCCGGGGTTTGGGACAGGATTTTTGGCCATCCCGTTCCCCACATCCGAAAAAATCCGGGGCCCGTATGGTTCACCCGGGTGGTACCAACCATTTTTTTTGGGTCCAAGTCAGACAATTAATTGACAGCTATAGCGGCTATACCCTCAGTCTTCATTAGTCCAGTCATGAAATGCAAGCGCCAACAGTCTCCTCCAGCCAACCGCGAAGTCCCTGAAATCATTGAAGTGGACTGTGAAGATTCAACGCCGCAGAATGAAAAGAATAAAACCAAACAAAGCTGGGTGTGGACTCATTTCAAAGAGAATGACGAAGGAACTCATACAGTTTGCCAAGTTGCTCTGAAGAAATCTCTCTGTGGCTCCTTGCTAAAGAAAAATTGATCCGGCAGTACCAAGAACTTCCATGAGCACCTCTTAAAGGTGCACAGGTTAGTTGACCCCAAGCTTACGAACAAGATTGATAAATCCCAAACCAACATAGCAAGATGGACGCAGACTTCCCAACTGGTCCCCAAAGTATGTCTTCAAATCTCTTTCTCACTGAACCTCTCGTAGGGATTGGATCCTTTTTTTCATTCTGCTGTAGGTAGTATTGAATAGTGATACCCTCAAGACTGCTATAGCCTACTTTATTGTCAAAGCGGATCTTCCATTCTCAGTGGTGGAACGTAAATCTTTCAAAGATCTAGTCCGTCTTCTCAACAAACACGTAACACCAATGATGAACCACATTTCCCAAAAGAATATTGCTCTTCAGCTCTCCAGAATTTATATTCAATCCCAGGAGAAACTAAAAACTTGGAATCCTTGCACGACAAAAAAATATTTCGTTCACACAAGATGCCTGGACTGCTCCTAACGTAACAGCTTTCATGGCTGTGACTGCGCATTTTATAGATGATAAGTATCATATGGTTGACTTAACCATAGCTATCCCACATGTTCAAGGTCAGTTACTTGGTTACAAATTTTTTATTCTTATTGCTGACATTTCATGTTTTGTAGGAAGTCATACTGGAAAGAACTTTGCAGACTTATTCCATGGCGTACTCATGGAATATGACTGCCTCAGCAAGATTCATACAATCACCGCCAATAATGCTTCAACAAATGGTAAAATGGCGCGTGAACTTCAACTCCTATTGCCATCTTTCAACACGGACAAACAATTGTTGGGGTGTATTGCACATGTTATCAACCTTGGTGCAAAAGCTGGGTTGGCTGTCCTAGGAACGCTTGACAACAACAATGGAAAGGAGATCTCAATGGCCGAGATGGATTCATCTGAATCATCTTTGGTCATGTCTATTTTGAACCTTACGTTGGTCCCGGATGGGATTGGACTTGACCTGAAAACCGTTCTCAAGCAAATTCATGGCCTTTGCACCTACGCCGCTTCTCTCCCCCACAACGCAAGCAATTCCACGCGGTAGTTGACTTTGCTCAACCTAATCTTTGTGAAACTGTTGCTAAATTCACCTTCCTTGACATTGATGTATTGACTCAATGGAACTCAACTTTCCACATGTTCCAACGCGCAATCCAAATCCGAACATCCTGTGAACACTTCTGTAGAGAGAATTCTGAGGTTCACAAATTCAAGCTATCATCTTCAGAATGGGATCAAGCCTCAAACATCATGAATCTACTTCAGCCGCTTAGCGAAGCTACAGAAATGCTCTGTGCCTCAAAGTATCCCAGTTTAAATCTAGCTCTCCCAGTGTACATGGTCCTGATGAAACAACTAAAGCGAGTTCAACAAGGTCTTTATGATCAAGCCCAGTTGATTCAACCTGCGACTCAGATCATAGAAAAAATCGAGCAGTACCTCCGCGATGCCCTCAAGAAACCAATTTACATTACCTCAATGATACTTGACCCAACAATCAAAACAAGATTTTGGAAAAAGTACGAGGCCTTCATTATTGAGTACTACAATCTTTCAGTTGACAACATATCAGTCACTTTCCACAAAATGGCGGACAAGTTCAAAGATCAGAATAACAAAAACAACCAACCCACTCCCACAGGCGCTACCAGTCAATCTAGTGCAGCTCCCGCCATGACTGAGAATCCAAACACCATTTCTAGCGAGATTTGAGATGCCCCCAATGAACCCAAGAAGCTTGATACGGTCAAAGCAGAGATCCGGCAATACCTAACAGAAGCTCCCAAGAAGGACAGTACCAATATTTTAAACTATTGGTTCACTTGTTGCGCAAGATTTCCGACCTTAGCAAAAATGGCCCGTACCTTTCTAGAGATTCCGGCTACTAGTGCGGCCTTGGAGCGAGTTTTCTCTAAAGGGAGACGTATTGTCTCTTGGCAGCGATCATCACTCAATCCAAAGAGCGTTGAAGAGCTCCTCTGTGTCAAGGAATGGTACCAGCTCCCCAATAGTCTGTTATAGGTTTTTAATTCATCTTTTTCCTCTTCTGATCAATCACAAAACATTCAAAATACAGAAAAAGGCATGTAATTACAATCTAAATTACAATCTACACACAATATTTCAGCCTAGAAACTCAATCAGGACTGCCCATAAGAAATAAAAACAAAAATTTTGTTTTTTCCAACCCCACTTTTTTCTTGCCAAAACCACCCGGGTGGTCCGGGGGGTCTTGAGGTCTCATCCTGAAGCCCGGACCCCGGGTGAACCACCCAGGGGGTGCCCTACGGGGGCCAGCCTTAGCTTCATATAGGACACAGTTGGATTTGTACGGAAGCCCTGGGCCAACATCAATCGCGCCACGGGTTTTGCACCCCAACTTGAGTTTCTGACTTTTGTTTCAGTTTTAGTAGTCCAATATAGGAGGAACAAAAGACCATCCAGTATTCAATACAGAGGTTGAATACTGGTTGGACAAGTCCATACCCCGAATCCACCAGAGGCCGCTCAGAGCCGCCATCAAGTGACTCAACTGCCTTTGAGGCAGCCATTGGGTTGTGCCACCCAATGGCCGCTCTGAGCGGCCATTGAGCAGGTGGACATTGGGGAGTGGAACAACCCAATGGCTGCTCAGAGCAACCATCAGCTCTGACGGCCATTGGGTCGTTACAATGGCCATCAGAGGGGCCATTGGGTTGATGATGGCCGTCAGAGCGGCCATTGGGTTGACAATGGTCATCAGAGCGGCCATTGGATTGACAATGGCCGTCAGAGCGGCCATTGGGTTATCTCTGGTTATCTCAATGGCCGCTCTTGGTTGTTACAATACAATGATCACTCAGAGCGGCCAGGGTTGTTACGATGGCCAGTCTGAGCGGCCATCAAGTGGAGTGCAAGAGACACCTTTGTCTCTTCACTAATTACCGTTGGACAGAGTGGAACTGGACAAGGACGAGGCCTTGGAGAGACTTTCTAGAACCACAGGATGGATGTATTTCAGGAGCTAGCTCAGTAGAAAAGGCAGAAAGAGTCTCTTCATCAATATACAACAATAATCTGGAATGAAGAGAGGAAAGGGAATGTGAATAGGAACCGGATGAGAAAAGGAATGGGGGTGCTTACCTAGCTCAGTAGAAAAGGCAGAAAGAGTCTCTAATGAGATAGGAGGGATGCGGGGAGGACAAGTTTAAGTAAAGACTGCTTACGTCAGGATTCAGGACTGTTGTGTGAAATCTCTGAGATGAGAGTTCACATTCTCCCCCCCTATAAGACCAAAGATTGAGACGAGAATGGTCAAAGATGAGGGAAAGGGCAATTGAAGTGAGCAGGTGGAGGATGTGGAGTGAGGGAAAGGGAGGAAGAGGAAGAGAGAGAAGGAAAGAAGGAGAGAAGAAAAAGGGGAAAGAAAAGAGAAAAAGAAAGGAAAACAAGTGAGGGCCGAGGGGAAAAGGAACCGTCCATGGGGTGTCTTGGCGGGGTTGAGGTGGGGCTTGCAATCTAAAAAAAAGGATGGCCGGAGGATACGTGCTCACAAGGTGGTCATGGAGTTGCTGAAAAAACAATAGGGCTAGCAACGCTAGGTGGTGCATTTTGGGAGGAACTTAATTTCTTAGTAAGGTCCCCCGCTCCATTGCGCGCCACAAATGGCTTCAACTTTGAGACATGGAAAACCGGATGTTGCTGGTCTTTCTCCGGGAGGTCAAGCTCAACCCTTTTCAACTCAATCAACCTCCCATCACCCCATTGGCTATCACGCAACTGCCGGGGACTGGCATTCAAGTAATTTGCCCTCCACAAGGGGAGTGGAAACTTGAAATTTGTCTGTGCCGGAGTCATCAAAGCTGTCTTCACAGTGCACACACCATTGGGTATGAACCAAATCTGGAGGGATCTGCATTTGCCGGCTACATGAGAAATTAGGCAACAAGTTTTTTTCTTCATTTCCCAATTTAGGTTTACGCGGGCCGTTTCAGTCGCGCATCAGGGAGTGATGATCCGTCATCACATGGACTTTTATCCCCAATAAAAGCATCTTCCACTTTTGAAGCGCGTGGACAACCGCTAAGAGTTCCTGTTTGTGTACGGATAATTTCTTTCAGCTGGGGTCATTAGATGGGATTCATACACTATGGGAGAAAACTGTTTCCATTCCTTGCCTTGGAACAATGCCGCGCCTAGGCCCAAACCGCTGGCATTGGTGAATAACCACAGGGGGTTGGAAGATTTTTAGTCAATATTTTTGAGGCATGGAAGAGAGGTCATGATCCTCTTGATGTTGTTGAAAGCCGTTTCTTTAGCTGTACCCCACTTGAAGTTGCGCTTGTCCAATTTGCTGCTGGTCAGTGGGGTTGAAGTGCCAACATACTTCTGTAAACCCCATATGAATTTTTTCATCCACTGGAAGGTTCCCAGGAATTTCTTCACTCCCTTGGTGGAGCGCGGAGACAGCCAATCAAGGATTTGAGCTACCTTGTTGTCATCAGGTTGGATGCCATCCTTGGAGATTCAATGTCTGAGAAATTTAACCAAAGCTTGGAATAATTTAGTTTTCTTTGGGCTGCAGTATAGATTTGCTGCCCAAAGGCAATCCAGAAACCATTGCAGATGTTGATCATGTGTAATGACATTGTCAGAGAAAATGACAATGTTGTCTAAGTATACCACACAAATGTCATTAATCAACTCACCCAGCGCCTCTTCAAGCCAAGCTTGATGGGTTTCTGGGGAGTTTTTAAATCCCATGGGCATTACGACCCACTCATGGCGTCCCCACGGAGTCTTGACTGCCGTCAGAGGGATGTCAGCCTTGCGCATCCGTGTTTGAAAAAAAGCGTTAGTCTGATTGAGGATTGAAAAGACTTTCCCAGTGGCCACTGTGTGCAACAGCTCATCAACATTAGGAAGCGGGGAACGGTCCTTGACCATGAACTTGTTGAGGGTTTTGTAGTCACAGACCCAACGAGGTAACGCTGTTGGGTCCTTCTTTGGGATTATCATGCTTGGGGAAGCTTATTGGCTTGAAGACCGTCAAATTTGCCCCGCGGCAACGTGTTGATCCAGTAGCTCTCTCCACTCCACCAAGTGTTTCTGCAGGTACGCCGTACCTGATATCCATACCGTACGGATATTGCTGCTCGTTGATGACGGCGTTGGGATCTGTGAGAACTATTTTGTGGCGGACGCAGGAGGCCGTGTTTTGAAGGATGGCCGGAAAAGCCTCTCCTGCCAGCTGTCCCACCAACTCATCTTCCTTTTCCACGGCTTGGATGTCCTCCGGGAAGAGATCTTGGTACTCTTGCAGGATGAAATTACCCCTGGTCTCAACTGGGGGCTTTGAGGATACGCCAGGTTCTGTTTGGACGGGAGTGGATATTGCTGCAGCTTTCATTGCGTTAAAATGTTGATAATCAAACATAGTATGGCCGGTTATCTTGCATTTGAGACATTGGGAGGAAACAGAAACAGAGAGATGGAATTGTGAAAGGAAAGGAGTGCCCAGGATAACATCATATCTCCCCACCAATGGTCCAACGTTCAATGAGACGTTTGGGAAAGTCAACAAGGAATGGGGATTGGAAAGAGTGGTTGTAATGAATTTTTGGAGAATTAGCAGGTGAGATGATTTGTTGTCCATAGCGAGCTGAATTGTGGTGGGTCTCAACAGCTGCTTGAGTTATAATTTTCCCCAAGATGCTGCCTGTTCAGAGATCAGGTTGATCTCTGAACCCGTATTGACCAAACCCCGTAAGCGCATGTCTCCACACAGAAAGTCTACAACAATCCAATTATTAGAGGGAGACAAAACATACTCTTCTTCTTGTGAGAGTCAAAGCTCCTTGTCAATTTCTGCAAAAACCGCAACGGAAGCTGCGTCCAGATTGGGGAACAGCTGGGCTTCTTTGACTCCAGCAACTGTGGAAGACTTTTTGGAGGGTTGCCCCGCTGGCGCCTGTGTAGCTCTGCCTGCTGAGGAGGAGGAGTTTGATCCTGAGGATGCTTTGGGAGGTTTGTAGCCCGCCGGTTTTGGAGGGGCAACAAAGTTGGAGGGGATCGTGATGTATGCCCTGTCAATGGGACCTGCGCATGTACCAGGAGTGCTACTGCATGTCTTCTGGCAGTAGTGGCATTGACCCTACGAATAAAGGTAGGCATGGATGTTCCAGATAATCTTGTCCCTCAATGGTTGTTCCCCCGCCGGCGCATTTGCTTGGGCTGGGGTGTTCCCTGTGCGTCAGGGAAGTCCATTGTAGAAGGTTTGAACGCAAATTTTGAAGTTGCCGTACACAAAGGGCTCTTTCTGCATGAGTTGGAAGTTATTGACCAACAATTTCAACTCGTGTGGTAATCTGGATAATACAAACTCTGCAAGCAAGAAGTCCAAAAAGGTGGGGCAGTCAAAATTGACCACACCAGGGATGATTTTGTGGCACCTGTGGACAGGTGCCATTGCTGAACTCATACCACTTCTTGGGTTTGAACTGTGTTAGAATGCAATCATATTCATCCTGCATGATTCAATTAATGCAGTTCCAAGTCACTGGGAATCTCACAGCATGTGTTACTTGATGTATACTTGATGTTATATTGAACTCATGTCAAAAAAATGAAGCAACAAACCTGAACTGATACCAAAACAATCATGATTCTGATATCATTCTTCTTTTAAACCCATTTACTTTTCTTCATTATCAAAGTCAATGAAATTCTGTTTTATCTACTTTTGTTCAAGGCAAAAAGGAAAAATATGCATTTTTTTCTGATAAAGGACTGAACTCACAATCTTACGTTTGTGAGATGCCACAATTCATTGTATTTGGTCTGGCAGTTTATATTAATTTAAAAAGATGAAGAATTGACTCTGAACCTACCCCCACACATACATTTTTTGGCTCGGGCCAACTTTTCCAGCAAAGGATTGTTGGGATTTGCAACCAAGGTGTCCCATTTTACACATTTTTTGGTTAAAACAGTGCAAACGGCCTTTTCAGCCTGTCACATGTCTGTGAAATGTTTTGAAATCTGAATGCATACCCTGTTGTACGGGCGCGCAATAAGGTCTCATTCAGATTTCACAATCATGTAACAAGAAAAGACCAAGCACCACAAAAAAAGGAAAAGGGTCACCAATGGAAGTTGGTATCTGGCAACTCTAGTCCAACTTTCAATCTAAAAAATAAAGCAAATCTAAAACATATTAAATGCACAGTCACTGTGCAAAATGCACAGTGACTGTGCAAAAATGATCTTTGAAAATATTTAAGTCAAAATTTTATTAAAAGAGGCATATTCCGGAGGCCAACTACTAGCAGGTGTCCCACTCATCTTTGTGAAGAGGTTAATAATTCAGATGTCTTGGATAAAAATTTGATTATATACCGTTTCTAATTTAAATGGAATTCTTTTTGGTAAAATCAAGATTTCACAAAATCTACAAACCAGGGGACATATATAATTGTGTATAACATTTGCAAAATTTCACTGCTAATGGACATTGAAGTTCTAAATTTAGGTCTACATGTTCTAAATATGATTAGGATCCTTGTGATAAATATATTTTCAGCCATCTAGGGTATACAAAAGAGTTTTCTTCAAGTTGTTTAGATTAAAAATTGTTTAGAAAGTGCCAAGAAATGATCCATGAGGGTTGAGACAAACTTGTTCACTAGAATATTTCTTCACATGTTGCGGAATGGAAATCTTGATTTATTGTATTCTGAGAAGCTGTTTAAAAATAGCCCAATCATGTCAGCTTGCTACTAAGTCAGAGACAACCTGACAAAGTAACACTAGTAATATAGAAATTAATGAAAATAAATGAAAAATAAAAACAACATTATTACCATATGTACAAACCCTGGAAATGGTACATATGCTAATAATTGATAACAAATAGACATGAAGTAACTATAACAATAAGGAATAATCATAAGGTAACCATAGTAACACATAAAAGTAAGAGTAATAACTATTAAACTTATTTTTACCCAAAAACATTAACAAAGTTCTGGACCCTTAAAAATAAGTTAGAACTAAAATAAATAACTATTTTTTACAGAAATTATGAATAAATTCTAAACCTTGAGGATAACTTAGAATATTATGTCATATTCTAAATCCTCATGTAAACAAATGTAGGGTCCCTCACTGGAAGTACCCCCAAATTCCTACTCCTTCACCTTGAACCAATTACTTGCAACAATTGGCCACACCCACGTGTCACAAATGCACATCACACACGTATGAACTTGATATATATGCATACTGTATGTGAAAGGACCAATTATGGACTTATAATTGAGGTGTTGTGTATAGTTTGAGAGTTAAGCCCAATTGGGGTTTAAACCTCCAACCCCGCGCATGGATTATATAATCCAATTGGAGATTGGCCAAATGCGTGGAAATAGGCAATTACCTATTTACCAGGTATGTACAAGCATAACCAGTGTACACGTAGATTCTAAATGACGGATGTGCAAGGTTTAATTAATAAAAACCTTGAATACCTAAGATTAACATAGCCAGCGTGGCCTTTAAAGATTGGCCATAGCCATTTGTGGCCCATTTCAGGCGTCTGTGGCCCATTTCAGATACAATTACACGTCAGTGTTGCTATGTACCTTAGTTACAATGATCAAATAGGTTATTAAGGTTATTAGAAGCACTTGTGACGCTGAAATAATGATCAGCAGTGCCATTGGGATGAGCCTTGTTAGCGCCAATCTCCCAAATTGGCCACATTGCGCTGAAATATAGCAAATACACGCACACAGGCAAGAAAGGTCCTCTGCTATGAGTGAAAATAGTATATATAGAGCCCTCTTTCCATGCCAAATGTTGTTCATCATCATCATATAGTATTACAGTCAATCAGTTACGCGGTGTCCTGTCCTTATTTCAGTTACTCTGCCCTGTTTGCCTGTTTTATCCGTGGTGTTCTTTTTAAATCAACCATTCTACGTGTCCAGCTCCTGCTCAGAAACCAACCAGTCTAAACAGCAGCTCTACTTCACCCCCCTACATGGCTTTTTGGCTTAAAAGAAGCAATAGTGAGTACTTCTTTTATCCTTTTGTCCCCATTCTGGTTCCTTAATTGGAAAAGCACTTTGGTACCACCTTCTGTTATGCAGAAACCCATTGTTTGCCTAATCAGATACCACCCTGCTTAGCAGATCTCTGATTTAGAGGGCACCTACAAACACCCCTGCGCCAGCAGGCCCCTCTATAAAAGAATTATATTCTTTTATACCTTCTTTTTACTACTTTTCTACGTGAAAATATTCCGCTTTACCCTTATTTTGAACTCTTATCACCTTGTGTAGCTAAAAGGTACTAGCCCTTGGCATCACAGAGGCTGACAAATCATTACTGGGCCATGTAAAAATTCATGAAATCATGAGAATTATTTGAGTTCAGCCTGAGTTCTACATGATTTGTGGAGTCATTCATCCTAAAATTACAATTCTGATCCTCTGGATATTAGCATTTGTTGTGGTTGACTTCAGAAGATGTTGCCCAGATAGCTTGGCCCACATCACCATGATTTCAAGTTTATCTGAACGTTGATTGTAGGTTGACTGGGCAGGGGTTGCAGTAAAAACACATGCTGTGGCACTGGCATGCAAGTGCCATAAAATCTCCCCTGGTGCCATGTTCTGCAACATGCAAGCTCTTGTGCTGTAAGTCAGGAAGGACTCTGCGTCCCGCATCTTGAAGTGTTGGATCCAATCACAAAGCTTGGTATGCCAAAGTGGCGGAAGGGCAAATGTACAGAGGCGGTCCTTGAATTTGGCCCAGGATCTGGTGAGGAAGGTCTTGACGCCATTGGAGTAAAACAATAAGGTGTTAATCTCGCGTATGAGACCTCCCACAATCCAAATCTCATTGACATCGTGGGAGACATCTTTCAAAGCAAAAAAAATCTGGACGGCTCCCATCCATTTGAGGAACGGTTTGACCTGTTGAAACAGGCCAACATACAAGGGACCGTCAGCAATGCGGAAGTGATGGAGGTCAACTCTTCCTGGGTCTGGTCTGGGTGATGTCAGTGTGCTTTCCTCTGACTTGACCAAGAGTAGCAATATGGCGTCTTCTAATCTGGCAATACGCGCCGCTGAAGCCACTTGGTCTGCTTGTGCCTGGAGCATCCCTTGATGTTGGGTCATCATGATGAGATGCAAAAAATTGTTGTTGGGAGATGGCTGTCTGTGTTGTGAGTTGGTGCTATGACCCCCATTGCCCAGAGGGGGTGCACCTGTTTGCGTTGTCAGCCAAGGGGTAAGGGACATGTTTGATGTCCCCTTTGACGCGTGTTGACTATGGTCAGCCATTGGTTTGTTGAGCAGAGACGGTGGAGGTGAACCAATGGGTGTGGTGGAAGGAGTTGTGTGTGGAGGGGAATCTGGAAGTGCCAGGAGATGGCCAAGTTGGATACAAGTGCGTAACCTAGCACGGGAGGAAGCAGCGGCGGTGCAACGCCTTGCTGTGTTAGCTGCTTGGATGATGTCTTTGGGGTTGTCTTGAAAGGGGAGTCTTTTGGCAGATGGGTTGCAACAAGTTGTCATGAGCTGTTGCAATGGAGTTGGCGGAATGGATACGGAATGTGTGATGGATTTGTTCAAGAAAAAAAAGTGTAAGAGACATGTTTGTCTCTTCACTAATGACCATTGGACGGAGTGGAACTGGAAAAGGAAAAGGCCTTGGAGAGACTTTCTAGAACCACAGGATGGATGTATTTCAGGATCTAGCTCAGTAGAAAAGGCGGAAAGAGTCTCTTCATCAATATACAACAATAATCTGGAATGAGGAGAGGAAAGGGAATGTGAATAGGAACCAGATGAGAAAAGGAATGGGGTTGCTCACCTAGCTCAGTAGAAAAGGCAGAAAGAGTCTCTACTGAGCTAGGAGGGACGCAGGGAGGAGAAGTTTAAGTAAAGACTGCTTATTTCAGGATTCAGGACTGTTGTGTGAAATCTCTGAGATTAGAGTTCACATGGAGTCACCAAGTGCTGTGAGACATCTCAATACTTCTTGAGAACAACTGAGAAGCCCCGACTACTATTTTGTAGCCTGCTCCAAGGCCCACTCAACACTATACAACAGTGTAATGTCTGTTGCTATGGGTGCTTGGGCTGGGTCTTGGATTCCATCTCTCTCTCGCAGATTTCCTAGCATTCACGTGCAACAGCTGGGTCAGTTGCACGGGTTTTCAGTGGCGGTGTGCACTCCTGTGAAGATTGAGCTAGATTGAGATGGTGCTTGTTCTGCATCTTGACATCTTTTTAACAGGTTAGCACCCTCTGTGTCTGACTGGTTGGTTGCTGAAATTTGACTTGGCTCATTTGCTTGATTTCACCTGTTACATAGGCTGTGTCCTTGCCTTGTGTTGACCCCCTTCCTTCATCAGAATTGTCTCTGAAAGTGATTAGACTCACTAGCTCCCTTGCAGATACCTTTAACACCCATTGTTTTGGGGATTGCTTTGCTGTTATTGGCATCATTGTCTCCTGATTTTGCTTTTCTTGGATTTTGGCAATCTGAGCTTGACAACTGACTTTTAAGTACTTTTCCTGTGGCATGCTCTCTGGCAATCCAATTTTATTAACATCATTGTCTCCTGATTTAGCTTGTCTTGGATTTTGGTGATCTGAGCTTTGCAACCAACTTGTGTAGGTACTTGTCCTGCGGCTTGCTCTCTGGAAATCCAATATAGGATTCTTGCTCTGAGGTAGGTACAGGTCTTGAAAATGTATGTCAACAAGCTGGCAAGGAAACTCACCAGGCCCTCATTTAGATCCAGTATTTTTCTTGTAGGACAAGTGAGCAATTCCCACTTGCTCTTTTCAACCCAAGGCGCTCCAAAGGCCTTTCTCATCAAGTTGCTTGCTGGGGTCTATCTCACCGCATGGACTTGCCTGAAGTCACCAACTCCCATCAGTTCCATTATCCAGCCCCATAATTTCAACTGCAGCTTCCTACAACACCACATGGTAGAGTTGCTCTTTATATGACATATTTGCTGCTTGTTACTGACATCCTCTATTTTGTTTTTTTTTTGTGATCCCAACTGCGTTGCTGTTATGCACTATTGTGTGGCTACTTTTGGGGTCAAGCAGCCAAAAGACATATAAGCAAAAGAGGCATTCTGAATGAAGAATCTCACAGCTCCACAAGGGACAACTCAAGACCTATGAACACTTGATATCAAGAGAAAAGGATTCCAACAAGAAGATCCTCTGGAGCTACCGCTCCCTTCACTCCTTCTTGTTGTATCCCCAAATTGCTGCTGAAATGCTTTAACATCTGATGACCCCCCATGCCGCCCAACACCAGAAGAAATTGCTTATGCAAATCAACAAGTTCATGATCCATCATTTTTCACCTTATAAACCCACAACAAGGTTGTTTTAATGGATGCCACAAATTGTAAAAAAGTTGTAGCTGTAATGGAGTTCACCAAAATGGACAACCTATCCCCTCAAGAATATGACAACCTCAGCTTCTTGTCTTCTTTCTTACATTGCTTCAAGACATTTGTAAACCCTGTTACTTGTCCCTCTTGGTCATGGGGGGGGGGGGGGAGGGGGAAGATGTGGTCTCTAGGCTGGCGCAAAGCTATGGTAACAGCACAACTGATTGGTCGCTATATTTGTCAATCAGCTGTTGATTGTAGTAAAATATATTATGATAATTTGATGCAACAACCTCCTAGGGCTTCAAGTATTTTGGGAATGATGTTTAACAAGATGGCCAGTATCCCATTCAATAAAAACCATGATCTGATGGAGCAACATGAGATTCTTTCATTTGCTAATTTAAATTTTGATGACCCTATAGCTAAAGATGATTGTTCACCCCATCTTACATTCACCTCTAATGGATTCTTTAACAAACCTCATGAAGATAATTGTGACATTTCAGATTATGCATTCACACTTTTTCTCCCTCACAATAAAGTAGATGGTACTCTTGCTAATCCAAATAGTGGGTATGATGTGTCTGGTGGACCATTTGTATTCCCTGGATATAGATTTGGTATTGATTTTTCTAAACATAAAGGTATAGTTAAATTACTCTGGACTTCCAAAACTGTTCAACATTGCACCCTTCCACCTATTTAAAGCCAATTATACACCTGTCTAGCTATGTCACTCCAAATTAATATTAGAACATCCAACACTTGTGCAAAAATCAAAGATGGTAGCATTTATGAAACAAAAGCAAACAAAGGAAAAAAGATGCATGTGGCTGATCATTACTACCATTTAAATAAAAATTAACATGTTGTTTTCTCTCTGGTTTGATTTCTCAGGTTTCATCTACTCTACAATATATTTTTTTTTTTTTTTTCCCACTCAATAGTCAGAGAATGTTAATAACTGAGAAAAAATGAAGCCCGCGTGGCACCACTGCATGCAAAGAAGTCAAGAAACTTACAAGCCACTAGAAAACCACACACTTATCAATAATCCACCTCAGCCATAACCAATGAAGTGCAAAATTGTAAACAATTCACCATTCCCATATTAAGAATCCAACCCTGTGACAGATACTATCTAAGTAAAAAATGTTTTTTTATGTGCATTGTTTTTTTTTTTTTTTTTTTTATTCTATATGAAAAATCTGAAGGAGGAACATCTGAACAAGGAGGAAAATCTGAAGAAGGAGGCTATCTACAATTTTTCAGAGAAAACAAAAGGTATGTGGCTTTCATGCAAATGAAACAACTGCAAAAAGTGGAATGATGGAAAGTTATGCAATCTGAATCTCTACTTCATCAGAATCATCTGATGAATTTGGTGAGTCAAAAAATCTGGTGTCTTCTTCTAGATCACAATTTCTTGATGCAAGTATTTGTCTAATGAGTGAGGGTGATGTTCCTCTTTTTTATTCCACTTTAAATCAACTGCCTTGCCTCCTTTTCCAAGTTTGAGACAATTTCAAACTGTAGTGCAGACATGATTCTCCAAGAATGCTGAGATGCCTTCCTCTGCACTGTTTCCATTGGCCCATCTGGAATTAAACTAGTTAGTTATCATGATAGAGGAATGATTGTGGATGAATAACAAACTCAGCATTCAAATCAACCATTTGAGGATCTGTGAGAATTGGTCCAAATCCTTGGAGATCACAAACCAAATGTTGACCTTGGGATTGAATGTATGTTAGGGCATTCATGAGGGAAAGGATATCTTTGTCCAATCCCTTTTGGTTGCTGGTGACATTGAAATTCAGGTTGCTGGAGTATTTCACAAATGAACCACGGAGATAACTCTCAAAGAAATAAACATCTTGGGGTCTGTTAATTTCTCCTACAACTACTACGCAATGCCTGACAAGCTATTGAATAAAATGTTAGTAATGAGAAAAAAAAATTAATATTAAATCACCAAATCACCTCTATTTGACTCCCTTTGAGAAGCAGTGGTCCCTCAAGACAACTCCGTATGTGATATTTGAATTCTGCTAATATCAAGGCAAAACCACAATAAGTTATAGCATCACTGGCATGGCTTGAGACATTGGGATTTGAATCCAAAAATTGAAATTTAGCCACCCATTTATTTACTACCTCTTTCCCATCTTCAAACAACCAAACTTTTGCAGGGTGAGATTGGAAACTACTAACCTTCCCTGCATGTTTCTTCCTATCCACTTGTATATCAATGGGCACAGTGATTGCACAAAGGTATTCATTGATAATAAAAGAATTATGTTTTGAAGCTGGTGGTGGTGGTTCCTCCATTGTATAAATTTGAAGTTGCTGGGCAGTTGTCCATCCATCAGTCTGCATTTTGAATGATTGACTGACAGGATGGCTGAGCACATTGACTGGGGAGGATAAACTAGCTGAACCCCAGATGGGTTTTTTGGCAATTGAACCACCAAGGGCCCAATTATGTGATTTAGTAAGCTTTTTATGTTCCTCTTCATTCTTTCTTTTGCATGTTGATTTGTCCTGTGTTTGTATGCTGGTTTCAGGGAAGGTTTCCAATGGATGCTGGTAAAATAAATTGATAACTGCAGGAGTTTTGATGGTCTTGCCTTATTTTGCCAGCTCAAGGAGAGTTCCATGGCTTTCAATCTTTGAGTCGCCAGTCCCTAGTGAGGTGTACTGCTGAGGATCAGGTGGAAAGGTTATTTCAGTTTTAGCAAGAATTTTGTTGGAGAAAATAGACCAGAGATTATTGCAAAGATCCTCATAGAAATCTTTATGTTTGGTGTCCACTTCTAAGACTTGTGGGATGATTCCAGTTTTCTTTTGTAATTTATCATTGATATATATTTGAACACCAGATTTCAAGAATTGCTTCTCCGTAGATTGCTTTGAGTCTTTTGCACTGGAGGAGCAAGCTTTTTTGGAAAGGTGGGTTTTTATCTCTTTCTTCTTAGTTGCACGTGCCTCCTTTACCAAGCCTTTTTAGAAAGCATGAGTTCTGGTGGCTAGAGAACTTGGATCATGACGGGATGCAATTGCCACCAATTAATGAATAAGTGGCATGTACAAGGACCTCACCATTGCCCAAGACTTGTTGATAGGATATATCATTGGGGTTCCGTGATCCAGGGGAAACATTTAAAATTAATAGTCCTTTGGGTCATAAACTATCATCAGTATTGCTATTATTCCTTGCACACTTTGGTTGTCACAACCATTATTTTAATTTCAAAAATCCTCTCATAGCATTCATGTTCCCATATTATATATAACTATCATTTCCTTTTCAAATATCAGCCATCTTAAAGCCCATGAAATAAGGTCAGCATGTATGAAGAAATCACCATTACTGAATACACTGAAAATCCTGGCTCTGACAATTCCATCCACCCTAGCTCAACCACCTCTTACATTCCCCTTACAGATCATGATCAGAAGCGTGAGATTGTTGCAGATCTACTTGTGCAGGGCTTCAAGGGCCCTTCTATTGTTACAATTCTACAAGATAACTATGGGCTTGAAATATCTCTTTGCACCCTTAGCCGCCTTTGCCAGTCTTCAGGACTGCGGCACATGGACCTCCCCCCCCCCCCCCCCCAGAAGTTTTCTCCACTCCAAAACCAGAAATTTGTGCCAGTCTCATTTCAGCACACAAGAACGGCCTGACAGTATCTGAAATGTGCTCCCAACTTCAAACAGATACAGGAATAGAAGTGTGCAAACGGACTGTTGAGAGATATTTGAGGTGCCTCAGGTTAAAGCAACGTCAAAATGACCTTTCAGATGGTAAAGTCACAAGAGAAGAGGTGGTGGAACTCATCAAGCATGCCCATGAAGCATTACTGGCAAATTCAGCAGGGTATCAAAGAATGAGGCAAATCCTGCTCACAAACTATGGCCTTCATTTGCCCAGGTATGCCAAATATTCCATGAAAGATGTACATTCCAAAGTGCCAACAGCTCATAAATTTTTTCATTTCAGAAAACTTGTTTACAACATCCTGAAAGAGGTAGATCATGAAGGAATTGAAATGAGGCTCAAAAAGGCTTGTAAAAGAAGAGTCTTCAGGACAGTTGGACCAAACCACATATGGTCAGCGGATGGAAATGAAAAGTTGAAAGCCTATGGTATTACGGTGTACGGCTTCATTGATGCATGGTCAACAAAAATCCTGGGTATCTTTGTGCATGTTACAAATAATGACCCCAGGCATGTGGGGGTGTACTTTCTAAATTTAGCAAAGGCAATTGGGGGGATTCTTGAAAAAATTACCACGGACGGAGGCACTGAAACTGGCCACATGGCAACCTTCCAGATAAAACTATCTCATGAATTTTGTGAAAATTTAACCATTGAACAAGCACAAAAGCGCATGCATTACACAAAGTCAACCCGCAATCAAGAATAGAATCATTATGGTCAAGGATGATGACAGAACACAATAGGCCAATTATTGACAACATTCTTACCCACATGGAAAATGACGTGTATGATGATGGTGACCCAGTTCAAAAGTAAGCTCTCAGTTCAAACATGCACATTTTTTTGGAATTACTAAAAAAAAGTCTTTTACAGACTCTTTTTTATTTCTATGGGTACCTTTGTTCCAACAGAGTGCAGATGCATGGGTCAAATCACACATCTTATACTGCAAACAAAGAGAAAAAAGGACCTCTCTCCCCACAGGTGTTAAGCCTGTCTTTTCTTACGCAAACCCAGGACATTTCAACACAACAGATCAAATTGTTACAATCCCATCATCAAGAATTGAAGGACTCCTTGAAGAGAATTATCCAGAAATCAACCAGATGTTTACACACGCACCTATGTTTTTTCATAACATTGTTTTTCCCATTTTTAATGAAATGGGTTATAGCTTTCACAGCTTGAAACTTGGAAAGGTTTGGATGGTTCTTACTTCCATGCTTCCTAGAGTCCAAGCTTATTTTCCACCCCACTTCTTCTCTTACTCTTCTGGTTACTTGTCTGATGCAGCCAATAATAGCTCAGGATGATCTCCTTGTAAATCAGCAGAAATTGATGTTAATAGCTGTGGTTTGACATATTGTATATAGTTTTTCAATATTTTCCTGCTTACAACACTCAACTTGATCCTTTGCCATAATCATCTCTACATTGAGGCAAGCTGACACCTCAATATGCACTGAAAATTTTTCCAAGTTTTCCACTTTCAACCATCATCCTAGTTTGTCACCTTATTTACAACTTCATATTACAATCCAGTTTTTATATAAAATCTGTGTTTCCCTCAATTCAGTTCTCCACTTAGGGTGCTCAATTAAACAAAAAATGTTGCATATGTCACACAAAAGCATAAAGCTTGAACATCCAAATTTAGCATGGAGCTGTCAACATGCATAAATCTTGTTTGAGACAGCCCCTGCCAAATTCTGGCATTTATGAACTGTTAAGTTCTTATGTTCACCTTGAGTTGTGTACAATTGAACATCTTGTCTGTGTACCACTGATGTCCCGGCAATGGTACACAGAAATTTGCATTATTTTTGCAAATTGGCTTTTTTCAATACTGGTTAATGGGGTTGGTCATGGGGTCATTTGAAGAGTTGAAATATCTGGAATGTTGAGTAGATTTTCTCCAATCTCCCACCCACCCCCCACCCGTCAGGGGGGGAGAGGGTCTGGAGGTACTGGAACCTCCCCCCTCCCATCCTCACATTTGGGGAATGCTAGACGCTATTGGCTCCTTGAAGCCCTTCCGCTGCCTGACCTCAGGAGAGGAGGGGTGCACTTGTAGGGACAACAGTGGCCCTCTGGGGAAGTGAGAGCACTTTTGGGGTATGGATTTTTCAACCAGTATTTGATTGGTGTGTCAAATACTGGATGGTCTTTTGGTCTTCCTGTATTGGACTACAAAAACTGAAACATAAGTCAGAAAATCAAGTTGGGGTGCAAAACCCATGGCGCAATTGATTTCGACCCAGGGCTTCCGTACAAAGCCAAGCAAGCCAAAGTCAACTGGTCCCCTACATGAAACAACCAACAATCAATTATCATGCTCACACTTGTCTCAAGATATGTACCGGGACAGCCTGACCTTGGAAAAGGCACATCCACAAGTGTCCTTCTGTCCCTAAAGGGCAACCGGCTACTGTGGAGTCCTTGTTCTGCAGGAGCTAGGTACAGGCCATCAATTTTCTACAACTCAATTGCCAAACTGGTAGTCTGGTCACTGGGTTGTCCAAACTCAAATCTTGTCCATCAAGTTTGTGAAACCCAGTGACCAACTAGGACTGGCTCTGACCGGCTTGGTCATTGAGCTGTGCAAGCTCATGGGCCAAGTCATCTATGTATTGAGCTGTACAAACTCAATAGCCAGCTTGGCCACTGAGTTGTGCAAAGCCATTAACCGCAGCCACCAACTTTGTGCAGCTCAACGGCCAAGTTTACTATGGAGTTGTACACACATGATGGCCAGCTTGGACACCAAGTTTCTACAGACCAATGTGCATGTTGTTCTGGGGTTGCCCAGCTCAATGGCAATAGGGCCATCAAGTTGCCCAGCTCAATGAACACCTTGACCATTGAATCATACAACTTCATGGAAAGCAGATTAAGTTTCTTAAAGAGAAGTCTGGGACCCCTGGGGGGTCTTCATGTAGCACCAAGTTGCATTCCTCTTCAGGTTTCATCATTTGGGAATTGCAGGATAGGCCCAAAACATGTGATACAATTGTGTCGTACCTGGGCTGACGTAGGGTCCCTATTGGGAACCTCCAAACGCCAAAGTGACTTTATTAAGTTGGACCAGGAACTAAGCCTCAACCACCAGGTAGAAAAGCTGTTGCACTAGACCACTGATACCGCGTGCGTTGATCACCGGGCGTGTGGGCCCTCCTCTGATGTGTGCCCAGTCTTTTTTTGGGGTATCATGTTAATGATCATAGATAAGTATTTATGGGTTTGTGTTTTGTGTATAATAAACATCCAAGAGGGAAAATGAAACAGTTAGTGGATTGTGTAATTTAAAGCACAGCTTGTAACTTGCCAAAAAACTTGTTTTTGGTATTAGACCCAGTGGCTCAATTGTGGCGGTCCAGGTCCACCGTACTACGGCCTGACGGGTAAAAAAGTCTCTTTGTGGTAATGTACAGTGCCCGGAAAGGAGTCAGCGGCACACAATTTTACCATTTTTTTAAAAAAAAAAAAAAAACCCACCCAGCAAAAAAAATTCATATCAAGCTGGGACGCAGGTGGAACTACCTATCTGATCTTAGATGGAAAAGTGATACCTTCTCACTTACCCCTCAAAAAAACCCAGTGCCATTAACTCTTGTCCAGGCACTGTACATCTACATTGACCAGCTAAATTATCATGAATGAAGAAAAAAAACACATCAAGGGAGAAAGTCAAATTCAAAAAAGGAGCAGAAAAACAATCAGCTTTGGATTCCTGCTTTTTATAGCTTCTGATTCCTGCTTTTTATTTCTGGACTTGGAGCAGCACTTGAGCAAACCACTATGTAGAGCTCATCCCACCTGGCCCACTGGCAAAGAGGTAACATGTAGAAATGAAACACAGGAGCAATTTGAGCCTTTTTGATACATAATTATTTATGGGTCAGCCTCTAGGCACACCAAAAATTTACTTTGTGTACACCCAAATGGTTTACTTTGACCATGCACACCAAAGGTGTTGGTGTGCATGAGTATGTACACCAAGAAAGATGGTGTACACCATGCTATACCCCAAATAATTTGGTGTACACCATACCGCACACCAAAAGGTGCCAAACTGGTGGTATGCACAGCCACCTCACCCCAACTAATTGGTGTGCGTTAGACCCATACACCAAATTACCACAGATTCACAACTTGTGAAAGGGGTGAGCCCCTTGGCACCCCAGATATCTTTGGGATGTTCACACCCTGCACCCTCCATCTCCCACACTCATCCCGCCGACTTCACACCAAAAACCAATCAACTTTGCACCACACCAACACTGACATTTCAAACACACCAAAACAACCCAATAACACTACCAGCAACTCATCAAGCTCCGGTGTTGTTGTACCTCCAGAGGTATAGGAGCAGATGCAACGGCTTCTTTCAACTTTTGGTCCTTCCAATGCAATCAACGCTTCACAAGCTCTGATCATGCCTCAATTGGCTCCATCAGTTGACCTGCTGGCAAAAAACAAGACTTCTTTGGCTCTGAGTCCATTTGTCCCCCAATTGGCTGACAACAAATTGACTTCATCTCAATCAATTTCTCTGTCAAATCCCTCCTCAGATGAAGAAGATTCAACATGCTTGAACCTTGCTCCTCCTGTTGAAGACTTGCAGTCATTGGTAAAGAATGACAGCCATACCCTAAAAAATCTTCTGACCAACAACCAAAGTGTTGTTGACTTGACTGCAGATCCCATTGGCAAAACCATCACTGTAAATGGAGTTATTTCTGATATCAAACATGACAACTTTGCCACTGGTTGTCAGTATCCAAGTTTTTCTGAATGCATTTTTTTTGTTCAACTCATTTTCCAAGAACTAACCACTTCTATAATTTTTAGAAACTTTGGATCCCCCACCTTCTGCTCAGTTCAACTCAATGGACACCTTGCTCAACTTCTGTCAAAAATGGGCCAAAGAAAATGGATATTCAGTTGCTAAGGCCAATGTTGAAATCACTTTGCTGCAGAAAGCACAAAGCGCAGCGCCTTTGGCAGCTGCTGCGCTGCGCTAAAAGTAGCGGACCCACGCGCTGAGCTTCTGCTTTGTTGGCTGATGAAAAAGCATAGTGCAGCAGCTACACCATTGGAAGCAATGGTGTGGTTACAGTGCCGCAGAAAGTGCAGCAAAGCACAAAGCACAGCAGTTTTGGCAGCCGCTGCACTGCACTGCAGGTAGTGGCCCCGCCTGCTGCGCTGCAGGTAGCAACCCCGCCCACTGCACTACCGCTTTTTTGGCGAACTTAACACAAGTCCCTCGCCTGCCGGAGGAAGGGGCGCGAAGCGCCTCGCGCGCAGCGCGACCTCCTGTCAGGGAGGGACTTGCATGGTAAAACCTGTATTCAGCGTGAGCACCTGAGGAAGATCAGCGTGTATTCCCTTTTTTTTTATTTTTTCCTCTTTTTGATACTCTACTTGTCACACCTTTCTCTCGCCGTTCAGCATGCATAATCTGCTCAATGCTGCCTTTCTTCTGATCCAAGAATGGCCTTGTAGCATCAGATATAAGGCCCTGTCTGGCCGTCTGAAGTCTCCAGACACTGATCATTTCAGAAGACGAAATAAGCCCAATATAAAAAGTATTGCTGGAAGTCCATAATACAGCCTGGACAAATTGCGACAACAATGTATGATCCATTACCCATGCTTTCCAGTAACTAAATGTTTGTCCATGGTAAATTTGCTGGCTCAATGTAACTGTCAGCTTGCTACTAAGTCAGAGACAACCTGACAAAGTAACACTATCAATATAGAAACTAATGAAAATAAATGAAAAATAAAAACAACATTATTACCATATGTACAAACCCTGAAAATAGTACATATGCTAATAATTGATAACAAATAGACATGAAGTAACTATAATAATAAGGAATAATCATAAGGTAACCATATTAACACATAAAAGTAAGAGAAATAACTAGTAACCTTATTTTTACCCAAAAACATTAACAAAGTTCTGGACCCTTAAAAATAAGTTAGAACTAAAATAAATAACTATTTTTTACAGAAATTATGAATAACTTCTAAACCTTGAGGATAACTTATAATATTATGTCATATTCTGAATCCTCATGTAAAATAATGTAGGGTCCCTCACTGGAAGTACCCCTAAATTCCTACTCCTTCACCTTGAACCAATCACTTGTAACAATTGGCCACACCCACGTGTCACAGATGCACATTACACACGTATGTACTTGATATATATGCATACTGTATGTGAAAGGACCAATTATGGACTTATAATTGAGGTGTTGTGTATAGTTTGGGAGTTAAGCCCAATTGGGGTTTAAACCTCCAACCCCGCGCGTGGATTATATAATCCAATTGGAAATTGGCCAAATGCGTGGAAATAGGCAATTACCTAGTTACCAGGTATGTACAAGCATAACCAGTGTACAGGTAGATTCTACATGACGGATTTGCAAGGTTTAATTAATAAAAACCTTGAATACCTAAGATTAACATAGCCAGCGTGGCCTTTAATGATTGGCCATAGCCATTTGTGGCCCATTTCCGTCATTTGTGGCCCATTTCAGATACAATCACACGTCAGTGTTGCTATGTACCTTAGTTACAATGACCAAATAGGTTATTAAGGTCATGAAGAGCACTTGTGACGCTGAAATAATGACCAGCAGTGCCATTGGGATGAGCCTTGTTAGTGCCAATCTCCCAAATTGGCCACATTGCGCTGAAATTCAGCAACTACAAGCACACAGGCAGGAAAGGTCCTCTACTATGAGTGAAATTAGTATATATAGAGCCCTCTTTCCACGCCAAATGTTGTTAATGATCATCAATTATTATTACAGTCAATCAGTTACGCCGTGTCCTGTCCTTATTTCAGTTACTCTGCCCTGTTTGCCTGTTTTATCCTTGGTGTTCTTATTAAATCAACCATCCTACGTGACCAGCTCCTGCGCAGAAACCATCCAATCTACCCAGCAGCTCTACTTCACCCCCCTACGTGGCTTTTTGGCTTAAAAGAAGCAATAGTGAGTACTTCTTTTATCCTTCTGTCCCCATTCTGGTTCCTTAATTGGAAAAGCACTTTGGTACCACCTTCTGTTACGCAGAAACCCATTGTTTGCTTAATCAGATACCACCCTGCTTAGCAGATCTCTGATTTAGAGGGCACCTACAAACACCCCTGCGCCAGCAGGCCCCTCTATAAAAAAGAATTATATTCTTTTTATTTCTTTCTTTACTACTTTTCTACGTGAAAATACCCCACTCTACCCATCATTTGCACTCTTATCACCTTGTGTAGCTAAAAGGTACTAGTCCTTGGCATCACAGAGGCTGACAGTAACAACCGTCTGTCAGGAAGGACATATTGCAAGTGCCAAGGACTCGCTACTTGTTCTCATCACTTTACATTATTGCGAAATGGCTCAAGATAATCAACACAATCAATGCAGCGCAACTGGCGTAACTCTCCTCAAGAAAATGGTTGAAAAGCCTGACGGATCGCTATCCACTGCTATAGGTCACCGTGCACTGAGCCGCTATTCTGTTCCCCCCAAACCGTTGCAGATCAATACCGTTGTAAACCTCGCACGTGGGAGGAACGTCATACTACTCGCTGGAACAGGATTTGGTAAATCTCGAATAGCCAAGATGTACCATGATCTTGTTCCCAAACTCACCAAGGGGGTTGTACTAATGCTCAATCCCTTTGACGCGCTGGGAAACAATCAAGTCTCCGAGAAGATCACATCCGGTTTCACGTCTATCAACCTCACCAAGCTTACCTTCAATCACGCTGAGGCCTGCAAAATTTGCCGTGGCGAGTACAGTTTTGTGTACCTCAGCCCGGAAATCTATCTCAAAAGCAAGTTATTCGCGTCTGTCTACTTTAGTGCGGAGTTCCAATCTTGCATAGCCCTGGTGGTAGTGGACGAGGCACACCTCATCTACCACTGGGGGATAGTGAAATCAACTCAAGGGAAGAAGAAAACATCTGCACTAGGTCGGTACTACGAGGACCGTGGTACCTTTCGACCATCATACGGAAATCTTTACAACCGTCTCCTTGCTCGCAATGGAGCTGCAATACTCCTTTTGTCAGCAACCTGTCCTCCCAAGACGCTGAGAGCAATACAATGTAATTTGAAGATGGATTCATCAAAATTGGTGATCTTGCGAGGGGAACTCACGCGTACTGAAATCAGGATTGTTTGGGTGTTCATGAAGGGCTCGATGACATCATTTTCTGACCTTGCAGATTTATATACCCCTATCTCGGTCTCTGATATACCAAATGAAAAGGTCGTTCCCTCATTGATCTACTGCAATACCCGGAGGAGAACCGGACAAGTTCTGGAGGTGCTCGCGACTGCTTGTGGGACACCCAAGGAGGCTTCTGAATCTCGATCTCCTTTTGCTCTTCGCTACCACTTATGTACTGGTGATCAAGACAAAAAAGATGTTGAGAAGGACTTTGGCGAAGGGGTTTTCCCCATAGTAAGCTGTACTATGGCACTAGGCCTAGGTCAGAACTGGACTCAAGTGTGATCTGTGGTCCACATGGGTCGAGGTGATCCTTCAGCCATATGCCAAATGATTGGGCGCTGTGGGAGGGACGGAAAGCCCGGATTGGCCATACTTTTTGTGGAGAAGACTTGCACTAACGGAAAGAATGCGACCTCACAATTCAAAGCTGGTGTGGAACAATCGGACAACGATTGTATGGATGCACTGGCAGTCACCCCTGTGTGTCTGCGCATTGCCTTTGCTGTGGACAACTTGTGAGTTGAGCGCAAGCTGAACAACATGTTTGATTTGACTTGAGAGTTTTACCAAATTTTGTATTATCCCCTTGCAGATATGGATACATCCCTTTGTCATCACAGGATGACGCGTACCAGGCCGAGATGGCCCGCGAGAAATCTCAGGGATTTCCTAACTGCCGATGCTCAAACTGTCTACCCACCGAAGCAGCTCTTCTGATGAAACGGATTGGAAATGTGAACATTGACGTCTTTGATGATGTGGTTCTCCATGACCTCCACCCTGATGGCCCTTTGATTGAGAACCGTAAATCATCACCACATCGACAAAGCAATGAGGAGCCAATGACCGCTGAGGATACGCGTGAGCTTCGAATGGAGCTGATAAACACTGCAACCTCTTGGATATCTCCCAGACTTGGTGAACACGCATTTTTTTGTGTGGAAGACATATTCGGAATGGAAGAAATTGATTCTATAATTGGAAAAATTGCCAAGTTGGAAGTTGAAGAGGACTTGAGAGTGGTGGTGGGAGGTCATCATTTCACTGGACCTGGCTCTGATGGGCTTGTTAGTCAACTGCTTCCGGTAATCCAAAAATTCAAGACAGGTGTAATCTACCTGGCATACCAAGCTCGGCTCAATTCTATACTCAAGGACAAGTACGTCAAGAAGACTGCATTTAAACACCTGAATGAGACTCAAAAGAGTCGGAAAAGGGAACTCAAAAAGATTGAAGATGAAAACAAAATGAAAAAACAAAGGTTGACACAGTCTACAACTCCCTGACCGGTACAATCTACATCTCAGGCCCATTATCTTCCTCCTCGTTATCTCCCCCTTCATCATCATTGTGTATCACATCCAGCGCTGACTTGGGGAAGTGTAACTTCAACCGTCCAAGTGATGCATCTTTGTTGCGGATCTCACTGCGAAAGTTCTTGATTCCCTGTAAATACACATTGACTGTCTTGGTTTCGTTCTTGCTTGCTTCTGGTTCTAAAAGACCTAGGATGTCCCGGTTATTTGCCATTCGGCAGAACATCTGCAATGACTGATAATTAGCTAGTGTTTTGCGATTCTGGTGGATCTTCTTCTTGCCAGAATCCACTCGAAGAGAGTGAAACATTGATCGCAGCTACAATTTGAATGATGCTGTTAGCTATTTGAGCCAGAATGAAGACCAATAGGTGTGCGTACCAGGAAGATGTTCATCAAGAACAATTTTTTGAGGCGGTCAACCTGAGTGCCAATTCCTCCGCTGTTGAAAAAAGACTTCAACCAAAAATTTTGATGTTCCATGAAATGATCTTTTGCCATGAACTGGTCAGGGCGCCCGCTAGGTGACATGAGGATGTTGTGCTTCAGAAGTTTGCTTTGCGACGGCAAGAGGGCTTTGGTCAATAAGAATATCAAACTTGGTAGATAAGCTGAGTAATGCTTCAGGCTCTTGATAGCCTGAGACATCACTGCCCACATTTTCCAAACATTCATCAGGCGGCCTATATCTCCTGCTTGCATGGCATTGTTCCCCTCAATGATTGTAGAGAAATCATGCAGGCGGACAAGGACATTGTGCAACCTTGATGACTTGTCCTGAGCTGCCTCCCTGCGCGCTTGGGGTGAGCAAAATTTAGTGTAGCACTCTTCGATGATTGAGTTCCACTTTTCAGTCGGAATTGTCCACTCCTTGACTGTTGATTTCCACTTGGCATCAGACATTTTGGTTGGTTTTTTCTGTGGTTTGAGAACCAATTTATCCTTGTGCGTTTTCATCACAACCCTGCCAATCAACCCTAAATCAACAAACTACACATTGAACCCACTGTTAACATCAGAGATCTTACCTTATACAGTGAAGCAATGTAGCTTTGTGTACTAGCTCTATCTGACGCAACATGAGTGTGAAATCTTTTTTCTGGATAACCTTTTCATGGGGTATCCCCAACGCTTCAAAGTACTGCCAAACGCCCAAGTCCTTTTTGCTTGATGGATTACCCAAGTGGACCATCAGGATTGCTTGCGCGATATTCCACAGCGTATGGGCTCCACCAAGCTGGAAAACTATGTTATCCAAGCTATTCTCCGGATAGCTGCTTGGGTATCGGAGATCTCTCAAGGCGTTGAAGTTTTGAATGGTAGCAAGATCACCGTCCATTGGTTGTAGCCAAGATGCAAATTTGGATGGAGTCAGTCCAGTCTGTCGTTGAATGCTCTCCAAGACCTGGCCAATACCCTTGGCGGAGTTGTCGGACTCATCCATCAACCTTAGCATGAAGACAGTGGGTACTTCGGCCAATATTTGCTCCAGCACGGGTGGATTGGTGCTGATGGCCCCCTCCTTGTCTGACAGGAATCCTACGCACTCATCCATCACTTGCGCGATCTGACTTTTCATCACAAGAGAGTAGTGTTGCTCATTGTCGTGGGATGGCAGAAACACACTTGGATTGATTTGCATGTTTGGTACGTCTTGGATGGCCTTTTTATAAGCGCCTAAGTTGAGTTCTGATTTGTCTAGAGATTCTAGGAGCGCCTTACTGGGTAGCTGTACGTATCCCCAAGTTCCATGAAACATCATGGATTGATTGGTTATAGAGGCCATGTGAACCTTTTCTTCAATATCCAAGTTGTCTATACACAAGAAAGGGCCGAGGTCCGGAGAACGATCCAGCGACTTTACTGCTTTTATATCCTCTGCAGCATGGGCTGATAGCGTCTTGAGGGCCTCAATTGCAGTCAGTCGTGAGCTCGTTAATCCCAGCATGTGTAGATATTCATTGACACGCTCCGAGACTCCACACGGGAGGAATCTGATAGCATTGTGAAGCTGGAGCCCATTGTGGCGCCTATTGCAAGAGAATAACAGCTGAGCACAAATAGTAGCTGCCAGCTATGAGCAAACCATGCGGTGAGAGGATTGGTCAGCTGTAAGGGTACAATTTCAGAGCACTAGCATGTTTTAGAACTGGCAGTTAGGTCCGTAGCTCACATGATGCCGTCTACGAGACACTTCGTCCCGATCTCCAGGATTGGATACATAAGTAATCCCATCGCGCTCCAGTAACTGAGCCTTGTATGTGTCATTGGGTACACTAATTGGCTCATTGGGTGTATGTGTCATTGACTCATCCACATCTGCAGAAGGAGGATCTGGCTCATTGCCATTGTTCAGCATTCCCATGAGGATACCATAAAGGAAGGGCATTTCCTCATGTACAACTTTCTCCTCTTGCCTTGCCTTAGCTGCCTCAGAGAAGAAATCTGGCTTGACCAAATTTGCGCTTTCGAAGTGTCCTGTGGAGGACCGTGAAAGTTGGTGGTTGTTGCGTACTAAGATCCTGATGGCCTGGAAGGGTGTCAGCCAGCAGCATGTAATGAATCATCACTATGGACAGCAATAGCTTACCTCTTGCTGGATAAATTCCTCCCACCAACCTTGACCGTCTGCCGATGCCTCAAAAGTACCCCAGATACACTCGACGAGACTCAGTGTGCTCTTATATCCGGTGTTTGTTGCCCAGAAACGTCGACGAGTAGCCAATTCAATGTGCTTTCCTGTTAAGAAGGTAGTTACAAATTCTTTGATTGGCATTTTCATGTCTTTTAGCTCCTGGCATATTTTTAATGTGTCCCTAATAGCGGCACTGATTTCAGTCATGATGGCTGAGCGGAGTGAGGAGAAGATTGAATGGATGGTCTCAATTGGTGTTAAATTGCATCTACATAATAAAAGTGATGGACTTGGTCAGTTCTCACACATGTTTTGTCCACTCGCAAACTTGCCAGAACTTGCTGATGTTAAGTGTGACAAGTTTGTTATGGCTGTCGAAATGATTAACCCATGAAACATGGATATTTTCATAAATACAGCTGCAACACATAGTACAAGACAATGTATGTCAGTAGCTTGGAAGGTTGGAATGTTGGCTATAAAATACAGACAAATCAGAAATTCCGAGTCTCAGAAATAGGCCAACTTCAAATGCCCCTGGAGGATGTGAAACCAATGGAAATTTGATGCTACTGGCGCCAAATTGAAGGGGAGATCGAGGCGCTTCCAACGGTTCAAGGGGCGAACTATTGGCTACTCTGTAGGTTGGTGTTTCAGGCCCTCAAAGTTGGGCACCTGCAAAAACGAGCAACCTGTACTCAGGTGCTCATGCTGAATACAGGTTTTACCATGCAAGTCCCTCCCTGACAGGAGGTCGCTCTGCGCGCGAGGCGCTTCGCGCCCCTGCCTCCGGCAGGCGAGGGACTTGTGTTAAGTTCGCTTTTTTGGCTGAGGGAAAAGTGGGGAGCCGCTACTTGCAGCGGTAGCGCAGCAATTATCCCTCTGCGCTACCGCTTTTTGATCTGACTGCGTAGCAGTCCCCCACTGCGCTTTGCTGAATGACTGCTTTCTTCAGCAAAGCGCAGCGGTTACAACGTTGCTCAGGCCCATTCAAACGTCAACAAGAACATTTAAATCCACTGTGATTAATCAGGTGAATATTGTGGATCTAGCGTGAACCTCTTGGAATGCAAGACATTCACACTGCTGATGTACACCAAATGGCTTGGTGTACATTCATTTTCACACCAGTTTTTTGCTGTTTTGGGGGTGCATGTGCATGTACCCCAACTTTATTGGTTTTCATGTCCATGCACACCCACTAATTGGTGTGCATTATGACTTTTCACCATTAAAATTTGTGTTCACACTTGTGCACACCAAAAATGTGGTGTACACAAAGTAAAAAGCTGGTGTGCCTAGAGGCTGACCCATATTTATGTATGCAATGATCAATCCCTTGGGTCATGACTCATACAGACGGCATGACCAGTAGCAAAGTCTTGTTGTGGTGATATGTACAGGAGCCAAAACTTCTTCTTTAAAAGTCTATGTCTTTTCATTTTTTCTTGAGAAAAATTATGTTCCAAATCCAGAGAAGAAGCGCAGTTTCACTTGTGAGAAGATAAATCCTTGAAAGCAATTTGTTTTGGAGCGGTTACAATGGAAAGAGTTTTTTGATTGAATAGTTTTTTTGGTGGATAGATTTTTAATAATTTGTTGAATCAAGATTGAGAAGGACAGTTTATTTAAAGACTTGACCTAGTCAAGGGTGATCAAGAATTGATGGATAGATAAGAAGACTAGATGGGTGTTTGACTAGTAAACAAACTTGAATAGAAATAGTAGTGATTTGGACATCAGGTGATATACTTAACTGGCATAAAATGAAACATCATTGAGATTAAATTGTCACTACAAAAATCAATGGATATTGAAGAATGAGGAGCAAAAGGACTGGACCCAAAGCTCAACAAAAGGTAGTTGAAAGAAAGAATGATAAACAATATTTAATATGAAAGAATGTCATGGAACAAAAAGGAAAAATTATCTTGTTTTGAGTTTGTTGCCACAATCAAAGGTACATAGCTACTCCAATAGGTATTTAAGTCTATAAGTGATTACTAAATCTTCGGAAAACAGGTATATAAAATCTTGTCAAGTACTCAGTTAATCGAGTCATGATAGAATGATCAAAAGCTAATGAAGAAAGGGTTTTGAGGTATGAGCGGAAAGATGGTTGAGACTCCAACAGAATCTCGCCAGTCTTTGGAGTCTCATCATCCTTTGGTGGCGTAGACTTTGCCTTGTGTTGTGTGATAACCGCGCGAATTTCATCGTCGGTGATGGTCGAGATTTGTCTCTTGAGTGCCGACTCTGTAGTCAGCTCAATAAACTCATGAACTGGCTGCTTGCCTGGAACGGCAATTCTCCATGCGTTTCCAGCGCTGATTAGCTCTTCAATGGCTGGATTGTGGCCGCCAAGGCCCTCGGGTTTCTTTGAGGACAGCAGATGCAGCGTCTCCAGCGCAAATAGGTGGCCGACAACTGCTTTATTGTGACCAAGTAAGGGGTGCATAGTTTCAGAGGACCACTGTAGGATCCGATCGAAGATTTCCGCTCCCGAATAGTTGTCAGTTATCATCATATTTTGATAGATTTCGTGGACTTGCGGGTTAGTTTGGCGTTGG
The DNA here is from genome assembly GCA_002873125.1 of Puccinia coronata f. sp. avenae. Classification (NCBI taxonomy): domain Eukaryota; kingdom Fungi; phylum Basidiomycota; class Pucciniomycetes; order Pucciniales; family Pucciniaceae; genus Puccinia; species Puccinia coronata. The sequence continues at coordinate 64,907 of PGCI01000279.1, read as the reverse complement.
AAATTATCGAGCCAATCTTCCAATTTCTCTGGGGACGAAGAAATGTGATTAGTTGAGCGCATCCATGGAAATGATATGTATACATCTCAAGAATGACAACTAACGATTCGCCAAATGCTTCACCAGATTCTTACCTGGCGAGAATTTCAACGCATGTATACTGATTGTTAGCAAAACTGTCGTGGGAGTTTACCTGCTTTAAGCTTATGAGCCGAGCGACTTACCTGTTTCCGAAATTTGACGTAAGACGGTTGGCGAGTCCAGTGACTTTTCCTCAGTAGTCATCACATAGTGAGCTGCTTTTAGGTACCGCATGAGCTTTGGTTGGGCCTGAGGGTCCTTTCGAAGCTTTAAAGTCTTTATGACTGTGTCTATTGCGTGTAGTGCATCTTCAGAGTAATTCGGGTCACGGCTGAGTACGACGAGTATTTCAACGAACAACGTTTGTTCCTCCTTTTGCCTAATCCGGTAAGCCTTGCTGACCGGGCCCAGGTTTTCTAACTTGTTTCTAGCCATAATGATCAACTTCATCAGTGGATCTGTAGGCTTGCCTCCATTAATTTTGTTCTGCTTGAGCTTTTCTATGTTGAGGTTATATTGTTTGGGCTTGCCATGTTTTGACGCTGACAGATTGTCATTTGCTTCTTGCCGTTGGGCTTGTATGAGGTTACTTAGTTCACGCATTTCTGAGTCATGCGCGCGCGCTGCATACAATAGTTTGTAAATTTTCCGGTGCCTAGCTGCTCGAGTCGATAAATCTGCACGTTCTTTGACTAAATTTTTTTTTCGAGTAGTCAAGAAGGATGTCATGGCGAAAGTAAAAGATCAAAGAAAGTTGATTTTAGTGTTTCTGAGGAACATGTGAAGTGCTGAATTTGCCAGATGGATAAGGTAAATGGCTGACATTGTCGAAGACCCCTAATCATGTCTGTGATATCCTGCTCCATTTCCTTCCACTCTGGGCTTAAGTTGTGGCGCAAGATAGACCTCAAGTCTCTCCTCAAGAATTGAACCAGTTTTTGGCAGAAGTTCGCCGTGATTAGAATGTTTTTCTTGATGTTTTTCGATTCCAAGAGCTACAGTGGACGGTCGTCAGAAAGGAACAGCTTACAAGGGACATCAGTCAAGCATCGTTAAAGAGAGAATGCTTGCCTTGATTTTTCGCGAGGAACGGGACTGAGGACTGAGTCGCTTCACGGGGGTTTCAATCTGAGAGTGGTCAAATGAACCAGTGTCATGGCCTGGGGATAGAAGTCGAGAGTGATCTTGGTGGCCTGGTGTTTCGGCAGCTGCTTTGTCTATTGTTATCTCTGAAGGAGTATGTTCTTCTGAGGCGAGTTCCAATACCCCTGTTTCCTGTCGCTGGAATGGCAGAGGGTGATCTTTCAGGCCTGATACTTCTGCTGTGGGTTCTGTCATTTCTGCAAGAGGATGTTTTGCTGGCGTGAGCTGAAGTGCATCTGTTTCTTGGCGCTGGAATGGCACAGAGTTTTCTTTTCGGCCTGGTCCTTCTGTTTTGACTTCTTTTATTTCTACAAGAGTATGTTCTGCTGACGCTAGTTCGAACGCCTCTGTTTCCTGTGACTGCAATGACAGATGATGATCTTTCAGGCCTGATACTTCTGCTTTGGTTTCTGCTATTTCCGCAAGAGTATGTTCTGCTGGCGGGAGCTTGAGTGCAGCTGTTTCTTGGCACTGGAATGGCATAGTGTATTCGTTTGGGCCTGGCACTTCTGCTTTGGCTTTTGTTGTTTCTACAGGAGCATGTTTGGTTGACGCGGATTCGAATGCATCTGTTTTGTGGCGGTGGAATGGCTCAGATTGACTTTTCAGGTCTGGTACATCAGCTCTGATTTTTGTTATTTTTGAAGAGGTATGTTCTGTTGATGCGAGCTTGTGTTCATCTGTTTCCTCGCGCTGGAATGGTAGAGGGTGATCCGTCAGGCCTAACACTTCTGCTTTTTTTTCTACTTTTTCTATAGGAGTATGCTCTGTTGACGCGGATTCGAATGCAGCTGTTTCTTGGCCCTGGAATGACAGAGATTGATCTTTCAGGTCTGATACCTTTGCTCTAGTTTTTCTTATTTCTGCAGGAGGATATAATCCTGTTGACGCGAGGTGGCGAGCTTGGTTGGTTTCCTCGATTTGAACGGTAGATTGCACTGGGAACAGAAATACCAGTAATAAACACGTCAAAGCGGCGATGGGGATGATAGAGCGCTGCATGCTGGGTACTTCAGTTCAAAAAAACTTCTAGCCCGCAAGTTGTGTTGATTTTATGGGCCAAGCAAAGATAAGTTATGGCTTGATGCTTCTCAGAGACAGATGTTCAGGCTGTACTCTCAGGGCATGAAAAAGAGATAATGAGTGAAATGGATAAAGGAGTCAGTCGAAGCTGGGCAGTTGCAACAGGACGGCTATGTTGTTGTTAATAATTGGTCTGAAGAACCAGCCGGTTGTTGAACTTGGCACGAGAAGAGATGAGAAAGCGTTTCATACGTGGATTCGCCAGAAATCCAATCGTCACAAATGACCCACGGAGAGGGGTGGCTTGTATGAGCAAAATATCGGGCATAATTGGCAACTGGTTACTGGGCCGCTTAGAATGAATTGGTGAAGAAATTCTTGAAACACTCTATTTACAGGATGAATCCGAAAATGTTTGGCAGTGCTCAGCAGCATTCTTTAGAAAAACAAGATAGGGACAGTTGCGGTATGAGTCATCCGTCACGGACCCGCGGGCAAAGATTGATCAGACTTTTGGACGCGATAGGTCAGTACGTTAAGCTGACCACAGTGTAGCATCTTTGGGACTTCTAGTTTCTACATCTATCTTGGCTTGCTGGCTCCAGCAAAAAAAGATTCATTTTTTTGTATTCCAATATAGCCCCCTGTAAATTGATATGTATGTCTCAACAGGTGTCATTTTAGAACAAGCAATGCAACCAGAAAACAGGAAAAATTGATGTGAGCAGAAAGAAAAGTGTATGGGAAACAGAAGATAAGAACAACCAGTGTAAGTACCACAGAAAGGTCAAAAACTAAATGATCTTTCATAAAAATTTCAAACTCTTCTTTTAATGATTCTTCAATCATCATAATTTAGTGTAATCTAGTCCTTACTGGTACAACCTGGAAATCCTTTTGGTCCGTTTGTTATTTATCTTCTATTTCATTTCTTGTTTTGATTTGTCCCTTTTTTCATCCCATCTTGATATTCTGCTTCCCCATCTTCCTGTTTTGCCATCACCATTTGATTTCTTACTGAAAGAACATGTCACTCACAAAATAAATCCATCATCATTGTTTGCTTCACTCCATTGTTTACTGATCCAACCTTCAACCATGCTTAGTTTTGCTCACCTGTCCATTTCGCAGCCTCTATTTGCTTGCGTATTAATGTACATACACCTGTCATGAAGTTTGTTCACATCTGCCTATGTTGCCTCCGCTATTTACTTTCTTGCTTAAGTACGCACTAGTTATAGGTAGTCTGTGTAAGAGAAGACTTGAGCTATAGAGTAACCTAGAGTAACCTTATATTTACCATTTGATGTTGAAATGTAAATATTGATTTGGAGATTCCCTCTTCTCATGGATTAATCGGATGCAGTTGGTGCAATGCCATTATCAAGTAAAATGAAAATTACAATTGAGTGAAATATGGGGATCAGTTATTTAACAAAAACACCTTTTCTTTCTAATTTGCTGCTTCAAAAATCACCTTTTGAAGGGTCAGACTATGCTTTAGTTTCAAAATATTCTACTCAGAAACACATCTTGATTTGAGTTGCAACGCGCTTAAGTTGACATTTTTACTTTGATGAAGGGTTGATTTCCACGAATTTCTTGTCCATGTCAAGATTTACCCGGATGTACTTGTTGAACTTTTTGACAATTTCTTTTACTTCGTGATTCCGGTCAAATTGGTCTTTGTCTTTCCAAGGCAGAACTCTTAGTTCTTCCAGTTCACCTGCCATGTGTTTGTCAACGTTACTGTGGTGCTGTTGGACTTTCATACGAAAAAAAATCTTGAAAAAATTGTCATCCGATACGAAAAGCTTGTGCCATTTTTCTGAGTTCACCAATTTGTAGTAAGTCCCCATGGCCTTGATAGCCATTCCCGTGAGAGAAGCCTCAGCAAGGCTGGCCTGAGTGATCAACGTGGATGGATTCTTTGACTTCTTATTTGCTCTCTCTAGCGGTGGACTTCTTGATGGGCGCTTGAGGCACTGCCAGCGAGCTTGGGATTGCTCGGTGGTTTGACGGTCTGATTTGAGAAACGTGATGAGATTTTCTTGGAATGGGGATAATGAACTATCTACATTGGAGCCATGTGGGTCATTGAGTCGGGCTACCGATTCGAGTTGACTAAATAACCACTCAAGAAGACCTGCATTCTCAGCTTTCATATCTTGATAACTTCTGTGTTCTTTTAATTGACTCAAATAATCTTCGGTTCCCTCGGTGGCTAGAGCAAAGAAGCAGATAAGGAATTGTTTGTTGCGAGTGTCGATTTCTTCGACTAACGCTTCCAAGTTCGCTCGAGCCATCTGAATATTGTCGCTCAGCGTGGGTGGAGCATTGAATAAGCCGGAGCGGCGATCGGAAATTTCTTTGAACCCCCAATCATCTTCGCGAAGAAACTTCAGTTTATTGAAGGCAGGGAACGACGAGGTACTAATGAAGCCGAAATGCATTTCACTTATGATGGAAGACATAGTAAAAGGGCTTGTACCATCATTCACGTTGTTGATATGCTGGCCCAACATAGTGTTGTAATCTGAAAAAAAAAAAAAAGTCATCCGTCGTTCATATTGTTCACAAGTCGGCATGGTCGTCTTGCCTGGAATCTGAGACGAAAAATTCTGCTCACTTGGGATGTTGAAGTGATGATCTACGACAGTATGAGAACTGGAAGGATGATGATAGGTGTTTGTGATGTGTTGAAAATCGAGCCCGTGACTGCTGCCAGTAGATTGATGCTCATTCACTGGGTATGGCACAGGAATGTCGGCGTAATGAAACTGGGTCGGCTCCGGACCTGAGCGGATAGGCATATCGGCATATGGGTGCCACTCTGAAGGAATTTCGCTGTATTGGGGCCACTCTGGAGCCTCTACTTCTTGGAAGTAATCCAACCAGCTTCCCATAGAGGAGTGTTCTTCGGCAGGTAGTGGGCGAGTGCTGCCATCTTGGAACCACGTGCTCAGCAGGGCGATGATAGAAACGACGACGAGTCTGTCATTGTGAACCATTCCGGAGCTGTAAAGTGGTGATGAGGAATGGGGGCAATCTCAAGAAGCACAACGAGCGGCGGACACTACGCTAGCATAACGGGAAGACTTGAAGTGCACGAGTGCATCCAATCGATCTGGTTACAATTCCCTTGATCCATTCTAAATCTCTAACTTGCCAATCCCAGTGTCAAGTGACCCACCTTCTTATGCGGCAGAGTGATGAAACGCCGAAGCTCGGCCCTGCTTTAGCCTTTCTTTAGCTTTGGCTAGGCAATCATGATTGCATGTATGTACATATTGTATTTCTCAAAAAGCTTGGACACTTTTCTGGAAAATGATCTTGGCTCCAGCTTTTACTAGTCATAGTTATGGGGTTGTGGGTAACCTAGTGGATTGACAGGCCAAGATTTGAATGGTTGTAACCATTTTCCAGTCCTCAAAGTATGAAACTGGGCTTTGAGAGGAAAAAAACAAGTCCATGGATTTCCAACATATTTGAGAAACACAATACATGTTTCCAACATGGAATCCTGGGCCATCTGAAACTACTTTTTACAATCATGTGTTCCAGAAAACATTCCCGTCCAATCGTGCATTTTTCTTTGGCAAGTGCACATATTTATATACACAAACACACTAGAGTAACCCACCTGGACATGCCAATTTTCAGCCTATCCAAGTCCAAGAAAAGGTTTTTTTTTTCTCTTTTATCAACACAGATAACAGATAAATTGATATTATATGAGGATTGGAGAGTTTTATTTTAGTTATGGTAGTAGCATTAGGAACAAGATAACCGCGTACAAGCACAACATGTAAGAGTATCGAGTTTAAAAAACACGCACACACAGAGAGAGAAAAAAAAAAAACTCCCTACATCGCGAGGTAAATATTACACAAGGCACACCCTCGACCACCAAAAATGAAAAACACACAAAGAGAAAAAAAAAAAAAAACAGCAAGATAATGGGCGAGAGAGGAAACGAAAATCAACTGGACGGGTTTGGTTCAGGATTGGAGGGAGAGGGGAGTTTGGAAGATATAGATGGCTGGGGTTCTTGTGCCGGTGCCGGTGGTGGTGGTGGCGATGATGCTGGTGGTTGGACATCTTCAGTGGCCGTGTTACGTACCGAGCGACCACTGATTCTCCCATTCACGTATTGCTGACCAATGATCTGGACAACCACAGGGCCATCAGAACCGGTCATCCTATCTTAGGAGAAAGAAAAGAAAGAGGACCCACTTCGACACCACGTCTAATCACATCGACCAAGACATCCTCCACCCATTCATTTTCCTCGAATGGGATATCCAGCCAGACGGCGGGGACGGACTGGGTAAGAGTAGCATGGTCGATCGAGTTCTTCACGTCCCTGAGGAGGATGAGGAAGAACAGATGGGTCTCCATGTCGACGGTGATGCCCGGCTTCTTCGCAGCGGCGGCGGCATCGAGGGCCGGCGAAGGCCCGCCCACCGACTGCCCGAACACCGGCAGCCGAGACAGGATCGGCTGGATGCGCACGTACACCGGACAGTGCGTGATCGGAAGCCCCGGCTCCTCCGCCTTCGTCTCGCTGGCCTCCTCCCTCTTCCCCGCCTCAGCCTCCAGCTTCTTACCTTCAATTCGCTTGATCATCTGCTCAAGATTCGCCTGTTTATATATAAAACAAAACAAGTACATCATCAGCTCAGAGGAATCTTTTCCCATTGAGATGAGATTACATTTTTAGTCTGAGTGGTATGGGAAACATACCAAAGCTAGCTTATAGCCTTCCATCATCCCCTCCACTGTCTGTAAATCGCGTTCAGGCTCGTCCGATTCAGAGGGCTTGGGGCGTTCTTCGTCACCTTTATTGAGGATCAATTCGCCGCCATCGACCTGCTCCATCACCTGAAAAAGAAAAAAAGGGGGGGGGGTAAGGAAATGCTGTTGTGCACGGTGGTGGGATGTGAGAGACGGCGCACCTTGGATAGGGTGCGATAGACCAGGTTCTCAATACCGTCGTATCCCACCATGTCGTACGAAAGTTGCACATCAATGATCTCGTGCTTCGAGATGGGTGGGGCAACCATGTTCAATATATCCGTCAACGACTTGATCCCGGAGGCCTGCAAATCCTTGCCTGATATAGAAGTGATGCCGGGCAAAAGAAGAAAGAGGCATCAGCCAGAAGCGCAAAAAGAAAAGAAAGAAAGAAAAATGAGAACAGATGGAGAGAGGAGGACTCGCCTAGCTGATCGATGCCGCTAGCCTTGACATAGCCCATGACGCCCTCCTTCCATTTCTTGGCGGCTTCTGACTGGCCCGAGAGTTGGGTGTGGAGGTTGGAGTTGAAGCTCTTGACGATCTCGGACGACTTGGCGGGGTCCGAGACGACGGACTGGACCTGGCCGGCGGCCGACTTGGCCTGGCTGAGCACGGAGGAAGTGGCGTGTTTGAGCACCGATCCCCAGCCCCACGATGAGGACGATGGCGCAGCAGCAGCAGCAGCGGCGGCGGCGCTGCTGCTGGTGGGAGAGGACCCAGCTTGTGCGGCCTGCTCCGGCTCCGGGGGACGCGACTCCATGGAGCGCCGGCCAATCGACGAGCTGGACGGCTTCCGAGAGACCGGGCGACTGGAGCTCAGCTTCTTGGTGGCGATCGAGGCCGTGGGCGTGGAGCTGCGCTGCGTGATTTCATCGATAAAGTCCAGCACGCTCTGGGCATCTCCAGGGTTGCCTGCTGCGTTGTTGCTATTCTTGGTGGAGCCCGTTCCGGATGGCTGAATCTTGAGGTTTTTGGTCAGATTGGCAGCATTGGTGGTCGTCGTTGGCACCGCTGCAAATGAGTCCAGGTCGTCCAGGATGGAGAGCACTTGGTCGTGGGAGGGCCGTGGCTTGGAAGACTCGGCCATCGTGTTCGTCGGCAAGTTTTGGTTTGCTTTCACTTTCTGCAGCGTTCTCTCCTTTTGCGCAGTACTCGGATGGTCCCCGAGGAACACCCGGGGGAACCCACCTTCCCAAAAAACTAATAAATATGTAAATAAATAATAGCCTGTGTACTTGAACATGGGCAAGTGAACAACATAATCAGCCCAACAGGAGATAGGAGCAGAGGAGAAGACGGGCAGAAGAAAGAGGAAATGCAATGCAAAGAAAGAAAGAAAGACTCCACAAGAACAAGATGGATAAACAACCTAATTATTATACATACAGAAACACAAACACAAACACAAACACAAACACAAACACAGGACATGAGGCAGGCAAGACGAATAGGGGGAGAGGGATAACTATTTTTAAGTGAAGATGGTCCATACATAACAAGACAAAACATGGTGGCTACACAGTACTGACTGATAATGATGAAAGACGACAACCAACTATAACAATGACTAACTACAACATGCAAGGAAAAAAAGAAGGGAGAAGGGGGACAAACAAAGAGAAAATAATATATCTACTTCTTATGCGGGGTCCCGAGAACCCCAGCGGCCAGTTCAGCCGACGTTTGGAATGACTTTGGAGTGTCTGTATATGTACATATCCCAGAAGAAAAAGGAGAGAAGGTGAGCAGGGAGCACTGTGTCAGGCGAAGAGAATCGAGGCGAGGGTGGGAGGAAAGAGAGAGAGAGAGAGAGAGAGAGAGGGACGTACAGGAAGACCTTTTTGAGCTTGGACCAGGACTTGCCGGGCGAGAAGGTGGCGGGGATCTTGATGAGGTTACTAGTAGAGAAGCTTTTCTTGCGGTCGACCGTGTTGTGCTCGTGCTCGTCTCGGTTCTCAGGAAAGGAGGCTGAGGAGGGACCCTGGGCGACGGGCGAGGACTGCGAATTCCCGGCGAGGAGCGCGGGCGATGGTTGGGAAGATGACGACGACACGGCCGCAGTGGGCTCCCGTGGCGCGTCCTCAGCATCGTGGTGGGAGGGCGGCAGGGAGGCCTTCTTCATGGTCGGGCTGTCCAGTGGGTGGTCGCCGTGCTGCGAATCGGCACTGTTGGCGCGCGGCGGAAGGGTACAGGGCCCAGCAGAGGTCGCCGACACCCAGCGCTTCTTGCGCGAGGTGCGCGCAACCCGATGCTGTGTCCGCTCGAGCGCAAAGTCAAGGTACTGGTAGATGAAATTCACCGCCCGCGTCGGCCCATCCTCCGCACGGATCTTCTCACCCACCAAACTCGCCTTCTCCTTCATGATCCGCTCCCCCGTCGCTTTGCTAAACGCTTCTGCGAGGCATTGCGTCGTCAGCGTGTCCACCCTCATTCCTGCTCCTAGTTTAGTCACCCGCTGTCCATCATCAACACAGAGAAAGCATTATTAGCCATTCCTTGTTCAATCTCTTCAAGAGTGAAATCCGCTTACGTCAGCCCAAAATGGTTGGTCTGCAAGGGGGAGTAAACGCAAAGCACAGTTTAAGTTTATCTAGGCTTCTCGCTCGCTAGCCTTTCTTTTCCGAATGTGAGATGACCAAGAGAGAGAAGAAAGGAGGGGGACAAACCGCCAAAGAAAGGATGGATCAAGGTAGGCAAGCCGTATCTCAGCGAGATGCCAGTGGTGCCGGCGCCACCATGATGGCAAACGGCGTCGACCTGCGGAAAGAGCCAATCATGAGGGACAGAATGTAGGTCGTAGACCTGGGGAGGCGGGTCGATGGGCGCGTCGTCGAGAGAGTTTCTGTTGTTTCCACGCTCGCTCCAGCCTTTGGCGACGATGGCGCGGACGCCGGCCTGGATGACGGCGGCGTAGATGGCCTTGGTGACCGCGATGGGATCCGAGACCGTCACGCTGCCGAAGCCAATGTAGATCAGCGGCACCTGGTCCTTCCGCGCCGCCGCAATGAACTCCACCAGGTCCCCCGGTGGCGTGTATTCCCCGTGCGACTGGTCCAGGAACCAGTAGCCCGTCACGTCCACATGGTCCCGCCAATCTAATGGCTTGGGTACCACCGCCGAGCTGAAGTTATACAGGAACGGCACCTTGTACGGTTGCATCTTCTCCAGAGAGGTCGATGGGATTTTCAGCGTGTGTTTGCGCCATCGATTCACCTGCCCCGCCATGGCACGCCAGATCAGGTTATCAAACAGCGAGTATGACAATAGGTTGTACGACGGTCCCAAATCAATGTTGGACGCGAATGCTTGCGGATATGTCGACGTGCTCGTCCAGGTCATCGTGAATGCTCTGAAGTATGGAATCCGAAGAGCCTCGGCAATGTGGATACCGGCAAAGGTGGACGGACTCTCAATCAATAATTCAGCCTCTGAGTCTCGACACGCCAACCACGACTCCATGAACAGGTCATCAAGCCAAGTCCTGAAACGACCCAGTCCCTCTTTGAAAAACCCAGCACTGAAGAATGGGTGCTCGACAGAAAGTTTCTGTAGGAAGAGTTGGTCATCTCAGTTTTTTGAACACTCTGTGCAATGTGGGAATTGAGAGAGAAGGACTGACCATCAAAGCGGCCGGGTCTCCTCCCACGTCTTTGTAACGGATACCAAATGACTCCACCCATGGGCGATATTCAGGATGAGATGCAATGGTGACTGTGTGACCGTCCTGCATCAGTCTTCTAGCGAGAGACTTGAGGGCAGAAGGGAGACGGATGAAAAAAAAAGTGAGGTGGGCTCTTCAGAGGGTGAAAGCCGCAGGAAGTAAATAGCAGCTTACGATGTATGGCTGAACATCGCCACGAGAGCCGATGGCGAGACAAACGATCTTCATGGCTTTGACCGGTCTCTCGATCTGTTGCTTATCGATGACCACCGGCATCTGCTTCTTCAAGGCGGGCGAGATAAGCTTGAACTGTTCGGTGTTTTGGCCCAGCGGTTTGGGGATGGGCATGCTACTGAGCCTTCGGTTGATTCGTTTCTCTTCCGCCTTGGCAGCTTGGGCATGCTCCTCTAAGCCTTGCATGACTTCCTCACGCGTCGATCTGGACGAAAAGTCTAGCCGGATGTCCGGTGCCCCTGCTAGTTCAATCGCGATCCCAAAGCGCGTAAATCCAAACGCACTCGCTTCCCGAACTTGCCCAATGTCCTTGATGGGAATCCGCAGCTTGTAATCCTGAGTAATCACCGTGCCTCGACGCCAAAAGCCTAATTGAAGAAAAAAGTTTTGGGTGGGATCAGGCAAAGGAACCAAATTGCCGGCAAATATAAGAGGAGAGAGAGCGTACAAAAGTAGTCATTGCTCAGAACCATGTGGCCTAAAGTGGGCAGCGTACGTAGTAACGCGCACGAATAGACTACAAAAGGTAATTAGAAAAAAAAAATTAGAACCCAATCAAACATAGTTGTTGACAATGAGAGCATACCGATAAGTTTTTCGGATGCATCCAATCCAAAAGCCTTGATAAATCGGCTGGCTAGTTTACTATTTGACACGTTATTGGGGTCAGTTTTACCGGTGGGGGTGTTTTCTGCTTCGGCTTCTTCTTCGGCCGGAGAGTGATCTAAAAGTTCGAGTAAGGGGGCAGGAGTGGAGTTGGCAAATGAAGGGTTGGGATCATTTGACTTGGCGCGTGAGATAGCATCGATGATAGTGTCATCAAATGGGTCGTGTTTGAGATAGTAAGACAGCTCGATGCGTGGACGGTCGGGGTTGCTGAACCGATCAGATTGCTGCTCGATGATTTCGCCCTTTGAAGAGCGACAGAAGGGGGATGCGCAGTCGACCTCGAAAATCATCATCTTGGCGATGTTCTCGAAAGTGTCTCGATGGACGCTGTTGACACGACTGAGGGGAAGCATCATTTTGATTTGGTTCGAGTAGTCCGTCTTGAAGCTGAATAAGGCACGGACAAAGTCTTGGTGCCATAGGTCAGCTGCTTCCGAGGTGTCGAATTCAACCACGATTAACCGACCGTCCAAGAGTCTCAGAGATAGTGTCCTAGTTTGACTGGAATTGATGGGAAGAATTCTTTGGATCTCCGAGAAATGATAGGACGATAAAGGAAGAAAGAGTTCGGTGCTCAATCGATATTCGGTTAATGAACTGGACAGATAGGAAGGGGGTAGGGTTCCGATTAGCTGGAGTTCAAGTGAAGAAAAAAAAAACAAAAGTTGATCAGGCGACATACTCCGTTCTTAGTTCAACCCAGCGTCTCCGACGTTTACTGAATCGACTGTCCGCTTTAACGGTAACCGATCCGCTCTGTGAAGCAAGATGAGGCCAGCAGATAAGTTGATATAGGTCAGGTCGCGTGAAATATGATTTTTGAGACTTACGCGAATGATCTGACCCTTGTCAAAGGTGGGTAAGTAAGCGAGGTAGCATAGACGCCGATCAGTGAGTACAATCAAACCGTTGACCAGTACGCTACGATACAAAACCCCAGGAACTTGTCCGATCCAGGTTTCGGTTTCCGGTTGGCCCTGAGCATCCTTGCCGGACCATGAGCCGAATTGTTCTTCTAATCTGTGGAGACGCTCCTCCCTACTGACGTAGGATTCAGAATCTGTGATGTAGGAGTTGGCGGTATGACAGGAATCGGAGGTAGCGATGATGGGAGTGTTGGCAGCCACAGATTGAAGGGGGACCTGAAGGGGTGAGGAGGATGAAGGGATGGGCTGCGTTAGGGATGATTGCGGAGACGAAAGCTCAGGAGTGGGAATTGTGGAAGAGTTGATTCCTTGGCGCGCTGCCAGATCTGCGGCTCTCTTCTGTTGATTGATTAACTGGCAAGCTAGTCCTTGTAATGCCTTTGGGCTTGGATAGCCCAGTTGAGATGGCCCGCGGAATGAATTGAATTGGGGTGATTGTTCTGGGGGTGAATCCACGAGATCCTCTTGAGCACTCTCGCCATCATCATCGTCGTCCTCATCCTCATCCTCATCGTCGTCTTCGTCATCATCATCATCATCATCATCATCATCATCATCATCATCATCACCATCTTCTTCTACGCCTACTACATCTTCGTCATCCTTATTTCCAGACGTGTTTTTTCCCTTGAAATTTTTGTGAGCGCGCTTCTTCTGAGGATTGAGTGGAGATTGGTTGTCCGTGAGGTCTGTTGAAGAATAGAAGCGATCATGTTCCAGTTCGCTGAGGGCAGCCTGTATTGTGTGGGGAGGGGAAGCGTGTGAATGAGAAAGGGCGCGAGGAGTAAAGGTTTTTGACTTGCATCTAGACAGGGTGTACTCTACTGACCGCTTTGAGGATGCCTACGAAGGATGCCGTGCTTCCTAGGGAGTGCTGTGCGAATGCCATGGGAGGGCGGGCGGGGGATGAGTTGGTTGAGTTTCGGTTGTGGAATGGTGAGGATGGGCCTGAGTGGGAATCCATTGCGGGTGGCTGGCTGGTCTCTGGTATGGAGAGAACGGAGGTTGCAGATACTAAAGAAGGGCGTTTTTTAAGCCAGGCGAGTCGTTTGTAATTAAAATCTGCAACTGAGAGGATGAAAGACGATCAGGAGGGAAATTGGGGAACGAACGAACACCGCTTGTTGATGATGTACTCACGGGTCGAATCGATGGCACCGGATCTCGGATCGGGCCGCGAGGGACTACATAGGTTTGCAGCCGGGAGTTAGACGGTTCGATTGGATCTCGGACTGGTTCCCATTCCCATGAGAATCAGATCAAAGTATAAAATAGTCTAGTCATGATGAGGCTGAAAATAAAAAGAAAGTCAATCGGTGATGCGATCATGATCAGAGATTCGCCGGCAGGAGCAAACTGCATGCAGGGAGAAGTGGCAGTGAACCTTATTATAAATGCATCATGTGTATTACCGGCTAATTACTTCTTTCGACATCTCGCAAGGCCGAGCACCACAAGCGCATACACGCATGTATGCGTACTGTAACAGCTGCGTATAAGATGCGAAAAATGTGTCAACAGTTTTCCGCGGGCTAGACAGATGCGAATGAGAAACGATGAAGAACTGCATCTGTGTAAAGAAACGCCGTCTTTTGGCGTGGGAGAGGAGCGAGATTTCCGATTTGTGTTTTCGGGCAGGGTGCAAAGTCAGGTGCAAACAGAAAATTTTTTACGACAAGTAGAAAGAGAATACAAAATAAACCTCATGAAGAAAAAACATAAAAGATGGAAAAGAACAGGCCCTTTTATAGAGAGGAAAGGAAATACATGTTATCGTAGAGAAAGCCTTTTGAGATTCTTGAGAGACATAAACATCTAAGACGGATCCAATGATCTGTGTGCTATTGTGATAGGAACCGTTGCCGAGGAAATTGGTTGAGAAGATACAACATAACCATAAGAGAGAAAGGTAACATTCGATCATAAGTAGAAATAGAAACTAAAAAACATAAACCGTTATCGAGTCTTGATAATTTTTTTTGTTCTTTCTGGTTTTCCCTGATGTTGACAAAATGACCCCCCATGTACCTAAAGCAAAACCCGAACAGATTGGTTAGTTTCTAAGCGAATGTTTTCAACACCATAAGTATCGTGAAACAACTTGAGATAAGGGTGAAGACTAGGAGAAAGCATCGCTCCGCGCTCCCAGGAATCATCCGCCGTAGATCCTCCCCGCCATCGGATCAGATACTCCGGGTTTTTCTTTGCGCGAGTCTGGGAGCGGAAGCCTATGATGGCTTCCACCTCGCGTTCATCCCAAAATTTCCAGTTCCGATTCAGGGAGGCCGGACCCTTGGGAGCTCGTGAGCCCAACCTGTTCGGGAATTGCTGAGGGTCGGTGAAGGGCAAGAGGAGGGAGGTATGAAAGACTGGGTGTAGGCGGGAGAGATCGGCGGGAAGAATCAAGCGATAGACCTCGTTGCCGAGGGCGCTGTCAATCCGGAACGGGCCGAGCTTCTTGTAGTCCAACTTCCCCGAGGGGCGGGTGGAAGTGATGTTGCGCCGCAAGAGCCAGACCCAATCCCCGGCATGATAAACCGGACCCTCCCTTGCGCGATGGTTGAAGTAGAGTCGTTGAATCTCCTTTGCCCGTCAGAGATTGTCGGCTAGAGTTTCCTGCACCGAGAGAAGTTTGGAAAGGAGAGACTCAGCCGCGGGAACCGCAGAACCCTCCGTGAGCATATTGACGCGAGGATGGAAAGCAAATTGTGAAAAGAAGGGAGAAAAGCCGGTAGAGGCCGAAACCAAGTTATTGAAAACCAATTCCGCAATGGGGAGGAGCTGGAACCAGTTGTCCTGGCAATCAGAGACAAAATGGCGCAAGAAGGTTTTGACCGTCTGATTTGTTCGCTCGGTCTGTCCATCCGTCCGAGGGTGCCAAGCGGTTGAGGGGGCTGGTTGAATTCGAAGCAAACGCTGGACCTCCGTCCAAAACTTAGAGATAAACAGAGAGCCCCGGTCAGAGACAATCTTGTCCGGTAGTCCGTGCAATCGAATGAAACGGTCAAGAAAAGCCAACGCAAATTCCTCAGCTGTCCAGGTCTCATTAGCCGCCACAAGATGAATCCCTTTTGTCAGGTGATTGACGATGACCAGGACGGAATCAAACCCTTGGGACACTGGAAGCTTGACTATGAAATCAATACCTATCACACTCCAAGGACGCAAAGGGACGGGCAAGGAGGTCATCAATCCAGGCGGACGCTGGTTGGAGTGTTTGGCACGCTGACAGGAGAAACAGGACTTCACATAGTCCAAGACATCCCGCCGCACCCCGGGCCAAGTTACGGTTCAAGTGACCAGGTCAAGGGTTTTGAGCGAGCCAGGGTGGCCGGCGGTTGGTTCATTGTGGAGGATCTGGAGGATCCGGGATTGCAAAGACAACGGGACAAAGATCCGATCCCTGACCCACCACAAGCCATCTCAAAACTCCAGGCCCTCAACCTTCTCCGGATCCGGGGCGTCCGTGGAATACGCTGTCCGTAGAAGAGAGCGAGGCTACGAGGAGGGGGGGCAAAAGGCAAAGTCGCAAATGGAGGAGGGTGGGTCAGCAGGCTCCGGAGGTACAGATCTCGCCGAACATGTCACAACTTCCCCAATGTCCATGCAAGGGTCCTCCTCGTCCAACGTTGCCCCTTGGATCTGCCAGCCGTTGCCCACTGGAGCCAGCATAACTTGCTGCGTGAGCTCAAGCTCCTCTTCGGGAAGGTAATTGGGTCGGCGAGTGGGAGGATCGGCCGGGTTGAGTCGACCGGGGACATGTTTGATAACAAAGTGGAAAGAGGAGAGGAAGGCCGCCCATTGCGCTTGTCGGTCCGAGAGATGCTGGTTGGTGGCGAAGTAGCGGAGATTGGCGTGGTCTGAGAAGACCACAACCGGTTCGCGGGTATCAATCAACCAGGCTCTCCATTCAATGAAGGCCTGAACGATGGCGCCAAGCTCCTGATCATGACATTGCCAGAACGACTCCTTCTCCGTCCACTTCTTCAATAAGAAGGAAACCGGTCGTAACCGACCCTTCTCATCGTGCTGCGAAAGCACCGCCGATAGAGCATATTTCAAACTGTCCACGTGAAGGATCCTAGGCTTAGAGAAGTCAAAGTGAATTAAAAGCGGTGCTGATTTAAAATGGTCCTTCAGAACCCGGAACGCTGATAAACACTCAGCTGATTTTAACCCGACCACGGCATCCTGCTTTTCTTGGGTCAACGCCGTCAGAGGTGCTGCCAAACCCGAAAAGCCATCGATGAATTTCCTATAAAAGTTCAGGTACCCCAGAAAACGGCCTAACTCCTTCTGGTCTCTGGGATAAGGCCAATCCAGAACCGTACTTAGCTTGTCCGGCTCCATTTTGATACCTCGCGCCAAGATGGAGAATCCTAAGAAGGTGATGTTGGCCGCATAGAAGGAACACTTTTCTGGCAAGGCGAATAGACGGTGCTCCTTCAACCGCTCGAGGACCTGGATGACATGAGCCTGATGTTCCTCCCGCGTCTTGGAGAATACTAAGATGTCATCTATGTAAACAAAAGCCGAGACGTTCAGCACCTCCCAAAGAACGTATTGGATAAAGCGTTGAAAACAGGCGGGGGCATTGGCCAAGCCAAAAGGCATAACCAGATACTCATATAGGCCCCAGGGTGTGCGGAACGCGGTCTTCCACTCATGACCTTCAGCCACTCTCAACAGGTTAAACGCGGCTTTTAGGTCGATCTTCGTGAAGTACTTACAACCCTGCAGCTGGTTTAACAACTGCCCCAAGATTGGGATGGGGTAGCTGCCGCGAACCGTCATGGAGTTTAGACCGCGATAGTCCACACACGGCCGGGGCTTTTTACCGGGTACTCTCACAAAGAATATTGGGGCGGCGGCACTGGAGGAGGAGAGAGGGATGAATCCTTTTTTCAAATTATCATCAATATAAGTTTTCAATTGCTGCTGTTCGTCAAAAGACAAATTGTACAAGCCCCCAAAAGGGGGTTGGGCTCCATCCTTAAGATTTATGGAAATATCCATAGATCTATGGGGAGGGAGTGCACAATTTGTCTGCGGAGAGAATACGTCAGCAAACTGTTGAAACTCAGGAGGAAGTTGAAACGGAAGAGGAGGAGAGATCTGAGCGGAGAACACCATAGTACCTGCAGGCTTCCCTCCCAACGACGCTGATTCAATCACGTACAAGGGGGTCGACCCAAGAGTAAATTGATGCCCTCCTTTCAGGCTACCAGATGCCACCCATCCCTGCTTATCCAGCCAGGGGAGGCCGAAAATCGCATCAACGGACCCTAGCCTCGTGACTCCAAAAGAACTGTGGAGTGCAAATGGTTTTGCATTGGTTGTTGACAGCTGAATTGTACCGGCCCAATCTTCAGAAACAATCCCGCCAACCGCTTCCTGACCATCGAATCCAACGCAGCGTATTGGGGTCTTGTGTTGCCGGAGAGCAAGTTCATGTCAATGAACAAAGCCTTCATTGACAAAGTTGGCCATAGCGCCTGTGTCAACAAGGATGGTAGCTGGGGTGCAGGCACCGTCTGGGGTTTTGAAGGATGCGGGCACAAGAAGTCGGCTCTCTGTAGAGTGATCCAATCGAATATGAACAGTGGCAATGGGGACGTCCACCGGAGCACACTCAATGAGGTCATAGTCGTTGTAGATTTCATCAAAGCCGAATACGTCATCCGGAACTTCCGTGGGTGAGGGGGGGGATGGTAGGTGAGGGGGTTGTCGGAGTGGAGCGGAGAGGGAATAGGGGCTGCCGTAGACACAGCGGAGATAGAGGCCGAGGGAGCGCCTTGTCTGCACCGAGCAATAAAGGCTTCCCGTTGTTCGTCCGTGGCTGGCGTTTTGGGACAGTTGAGACTTCCGGTATGAGAGCCCGGGAATATAGGAGCGAGGCAGCGGAAACAAAGTTGGCGGGCGCGGCAGAGCGCCCGAGAGGCATCCAGAAGTGAGGAACGAGCGGAGGCAATGCGTGGCAGGACTCTGGCCGCGTCGATTTCCATTGCGTCCGGGGTTGTTGAGGTGGTTGCGCAATGTAGCGGTGAGACAAGAGCGGTTGATGGGGACCTGCCGAGCTGGATTCGGGGGGTAATTGGGCCAGAACGTCCAGCTGCGCCGCCGCATCAGAAGCCATCTCCATCTTGGCGTCCAATGAAGTGCAATCCATCCATGCCTTACACATGACCTTCCGAACAATCCTTGGGTTGAGACCAGAGACATATTTTTCAATACGGGTGACCTCGACGTCCTCAACTAGATACACAAGGGATTTAAACTGAGCGTTGTACTCCCCAATGGTTAAATTGCGCTGTTTACATGCCGCTAACGCCCTCTTAGCGTTGTCCCGCATGAATTTGTCCCCGAACACTGCAATCAACCCATCAAGAAAAGCCAATACTGTTTGGAGCGTAGGGATCACAAACTCCTGGCCGTCGAGGTCCGCGTACATGTCGAGGATTCCTTGTCGCCTGGCATTGTCAATAACTAGCAAGTTATACCAGTTCTCAACGGGAGACGGCGTCTTTCGATGTTCCGACGGCGAATACCCAAAGTGCCGCGAGATCCAAACCACCCGACGGCTCTCGGATCGAAAGACATTGTTCTGTCGCAAGAAATCACGTATGACTTGCAGAAAAGACAAAAGGTGAGCAGACTCGCCGGAAAACCAAACATCTTTTAATTTTAACAGTTCAACAGCTGGGGAAAAATGGGGGGCAGAAAGAAAGGGGGGTCGAAGGAAAGGGTTTGGAGGATTAGGATGGGGATAGTGGTGTTCCGTTGAGAAGGGTGGTTGTTGGCCGGGTGGAAAGGTGCGTTGTTGATTGGTGTGAGGGCCGGGTCCTTGCGGCGGATTTTGTTCGTCGTTGAGTCCGGGCTTTGGGGAATCCTGGGAAGCCATCATAATGTCCAAGAAGCGATCAAAAGACCTCTGCATCCGGTTGATGTCCCCACGCATGATGTCGAACTCTATCCGATCCACTGGTTGAGAGTTCGCTCGATTGGTTCCCTGGGGCGGGGGGTTATCCTCGGTGATGGAGTCATTCGGGAGACCATACGACATCTCCGGCAAATTGCGACGAGTTGGGTGAAGGTGGTACGGGAGGTGTCGAAGGTGATATGGAATGAGAGAGGGGAATAGATAAAGCGGGGTGGGAGACCAGGGGGATGACTGATTTTCAGGGGGGGGTGGGGGAATATGGCTTAAACAGTGTTGCAGGGGCGTTCTACGCTGGGTTGACAGGGATCTACACGAGTAAAAGCTTGTACTAGATGTAGTCAACAGTTTGGACAGGGTTACCCTAAGGCAAAAGTATGTGAATGTGAGGTTTATAATGTAAAGAACCGCCGTCTTTTGGCGTGGGAGAGGAGCGAGATTTCCGATTTGTGTTTTTGGGCAGGGTGCAAAGTCAGGTGCAAACAGAAATTTTTTTCCGACGAGTAGAAAGAGAATACAAAATAAACCTCATGAAGAAATAACATAAAAGATGGAAAAGAACAGGCCCTTTTATAGAGAGGAAAGGAAATACATGTTATCGTAGAGAAAGCCTTTTGAGATTCTTGAGAGACATAAACATCTAAGACGGATCCAATGATCCGTCTGCTATTGTGATAGGAACCGTTGCCGAGGAAATTGGTTGAGAAGATACAACATAACCATAAGAGAGAAAGGTAACATTCAATCATCAGTAGAAATAGAAACTAAAAAACATAAACCGTTATCGAGTCTTGATAATTTTTTTTGTTCTTTCTGGTTTTCCCTGATGTTGACAATCTGGCTAGAGTGGGGTTTATAAAGTTTAGGAATTGAGATATGAGATACTAAATACTGAGAGTTTGAAATTAGAAGATCTTGGTTCATGAGATAAATGACGATTTGGGAATGACAATGACAGAATATGAAATGTACAAAGTTGCTATCCTACGCTAGTCCTTACAGCCCCCTCCAACTTTGATAGATTTTATAAACAATGCGGATGTAACAAAATATGACAAAATTGATGAAATCAAACCAAGAAAGAGATAAAAAGAAAAAAAATCAAGAATTAAAACAAAACAACATAAAAAAATTATTTGGTCTTGAAGAATTGCGGCGGAATATCAATGATGTTGATGTCGGACAGAGCTTCGCGGTGTTTGGTCGCGGCGAGTCGTTTGGTGAAGACGTCAGCAAGTCGCGCCGTATTTGAGATCCAGTATAGCTTGACTTGATTTCGTCGCACAAAATCGTTGACGAAATAGAATGCCCGTTGTAAATAACGGATTTTCTTCCTCGAAGCATTGTCAGTGGCAACTAATACCGCTGCCTGGTTGTCGCATAGTATTTCATAGTCGGTGACCGGATCAATGTCATCCAGTACTATCTTGAGGTTGGCGAGATTTTGGGTGGCTATGGACAGGGCGACGTATTCCGCGGCGCATGTGGACATGGCAACGACATCCTGCCTCTTGGATCCCCACGCAATGGGGTTACCGTAGTGGAGGAGAATGAAACCAGATGTGGAGCGTTCATGTTCGCCGCCCCATCCAGCGTCAACGTATAGCTTGACCAATGGGGGAGCAGAGTTGAATTGGATACCACAACAAGCGTTCTTTCTAATGTATCCGACGTGATGATCCAAGGCTGCCCAGTGTTCTTCGGAGGGGTTTTGGCTGAAGCGGGCGAGGAGGTTGACGGCATAGGATAAGTCGGGGCGAGTCCCACAGGCGAGATACATCAAAGAACCGATGACGGAGCGGAAAGATGAGGTGTTGACGGGGGTGGATGTCGAGGTAGTGAGGGGTGAGTCAGGCAGCGGGGTATTTTGGTGGATGGCGCGTCGGGAGTAAGTGTCAACCACCTGCGTGGCCAACAGGTGTTGCTCGAGTAGAATGCCGGTGGTGGAATGGTGAACATTTAATCCTACGATTTGGTCAACGGATTCTTTCCATTTGACATCAAGGTGTTGTAGGAGTTTGGATTGGAGTTCGGTCAAAGCTGAGGGTGAGTTGCTGACGACAAGGCCGTCGTCAACATGCATCCAAATGTAGATGGACACATTGTCCCGCTTGTAGACGTAGAGCGAGGATTCAACTTCAGAGGAGGAGAAGTTGAGTGACGAAAGGAGATTCTTGAAGTGGAGCCACCAGCACCGCCCGGCCTGTTTGGTGCTGTAGAGCGCCTTGTGGAGTTGGAGCACCTTTCCCTTGAGTTCAGGGCGCAGTTCAGATGGTGGCTTGACGTATACCTCTTCCTCTATTGGGCTGTAAAGATATGCGGAACTGACATCAAATGAGTGGGTGACGTGTCCTTTCTGGACAGAAATAGATAATAACAAACAAAGTGTAGCCAGGGAAGCCGTGGGTGCATAGGTATCTCCACAGTTCTGTCCTGGGCGTTGGTTGAAGCCCCGGGCAACATATCGGGCCTTGAATTTGGCAATCTCGCCAGAAGGATCTCGCTTGAGGGCAAAGACCCACCGAGTGCCAATAACCTTCCGTCCTTTTACGGGTTCAACCACAGACCAGACGCCAAGTTTCTCCAGCTGGTCGAGTTCAGCCTCCGCTGCCTGACGCCACCAATCGCCATGCAACCCTCCCAAAGCATGATTGATGTTGGAGGGGATGGCGACGTCGGGCCGGACTGGGAGGGACTGGACCGCGAGTTCTTGGGCTGCTGCAAGTTCGTCGTTTGGTTCTAACCCCAAACAGAGGGCACGGAGCTCAATGACTCGTTCTTGTGCAGTGGTTTCAAGTCGCGAGACCGAGATTGGCAACTGTTGGAATTTGGGAAAGACAGCGTTGGCGGATTGAGTGATGGTTTGGAGGTCCTTGTTGTAGAACAACCAACCCTTTCCAGATGGGGGGTATCCAATGAGGAAGCTTTCTTCAGCGTGGTCAGAGAACTTGTTGTCTCTCTTCTCCGCCGGTTGGAATACTAGCGCGCGGGTGCCAAAAGGGAAGATGAAGTCGGGTGTAGGTTGCTGGTTGAAAAGGATTTCAATGGGTGTTTTGGGGGAGATGCGAGAATGTGGGATTCGGTTGTGAAGGTAAGCCGCAGTCTGCTGTGCGTAGCTCCAAAATTCAAAAGGTAATCCGGAGTTGTTAAGCATGACGCGGGCCATGTCGTTGATGGTTTGGTCCACTCGCTCCGCTTCGCCATTTTCCTCTGGGTGAAATGGTGCGGAGGTGACCAGGCGGATGCCACGCTCGGCTAGGACGGTTTCAAAACGTTTGGATATAAATTCCCCGCCATTGTCGCAACGGAGGAATTTTGGGTATTGGCCAAGATGGGTGTGTACGGCCTCGAACCACATTTTAAGTCGTTCCGGAACGTCCGCTTTGGTGTGCATGGGGGAGACAAAGGTGAACATGGATGCGTGATCGCGCAGAGTGACAGTGTACTTGAAGCCGTTGATATCCGGGTCAAACGGTCCTATGACATCGGAGACGAATAAGTCGAGAGGATCATCCTTTGGGACGATTGACGGGGGTAGGAATCGGTGTCCGGTTGCTTTTGCCAGGACGCATTTCTCACAGAAGAAGGGTTTCCAGTCCGGTCGAAGGTTCTCCGGCACAAACCGTTTGATGAATTGCTGTACAATGCAATCATTTGCGTGGCCTAGACGTTCATGCCATTTGACGCACTCCATCGACAGTTTATTGGACATGGAAGAAACTACAACGGCGGTGGTAGGAGGTGTGGGGCTTCTGGAAGTAACAAGGGTCCAACAGTTGTTGGAGAAGGTTGTGCGGAAGATGCGATGCTGGTAGTTGAGGGTGAGGCCACAATCTTGATCAAAAACCGGGTGTACGCCGTGTGATGTGAGGATACCAAGTGAGATGATGGTGTAGGGGATGGAGGGATGGTGGTAAACGTTGCGGATGCGGATGGTGCCATTAGGCGTTGGAATTTTCAGACTGCCAATGCCGGTTAATTCCATGGATGATTTTCGGGATGCAAGAAGAACGGGGACAGGCTTGGTTAGCCTGGTTTCAAGAGTGAAGAAGGGGGAGTCGCCGCTTACACAAGCTGACGCCCCTGAGTCAATCAACACCGTGTCTTCAGTGCCATTGGCCGCATTGATTGCACGAAGCTTCACACTGGTTGGAGGATTGATTGATGTTTTGGCGGAGTTGGGTCGTTGGATTTGGACCTTGCCAGACGCAATGTCGCGAGCAAAAGTACGGCAGACTAAAACCCAGTGTCCCTCCCGGTTGCAATAGTTGCACTGGGATCCCTTCTCGGCCATTTGGGTAGAGTTTGGTGGGGTGCCTTGAAAAGCAATGGCATTGGAGAAGGACTTGGGGGTTAGGGTGGGCCGATGTTGGTTCTTGGGTTGCTTCCCTTTGTTTTGCCCAGCCGCAGGTTTGTTCTGGATCTGGTTGATGGCAATGGGGTTGCTTGAGGAGGATCCGGCGCCAAGTTTGCCCTTGACTTCAGTGATTTCTTGGCATACTTTGTCAAAAGATGGGATCTCAGCCAAGGTGTTGAGGCGGTGGTTGATGTTGTTACGGAAGGCGTTCTCGTTGACTGAAACCGGGGGTTTGACAATTGTCTGTAGGATGAGGCCCATGAGCTCCTCGACATTGATGCGCTTTTGTTGAAGCTCAACAAACAGGTCTTGGAATTCCTGCAAGAACACGGCGTTGGAAGTTTGCCGGTCGATGGAATGGAAGTCGTGCAGTCGAGTCACGATGTTGAGTTTGTGTTGTTGGTCACTGCGTTTGCAACGTTGGCTGAGTGACTTGTAGATTGCAATCGGAGTCTTACTGGTTGCCACGGCGGTTGACAGAGACTTGTCAACAGATGAGCGGAGGAGGATGATGACAGACGGTTTGTGGTCGGTGTTAAGGAGCGTCCAGCCGTTTGAGTGGAGGAAGTCATCCGTGTGGAACGCAAAGTCCAATGTGGTGTTGATTTGCCGTTCCCAGGAGGTGAAGTTGTCGCCGTTGAACTGAAGGTATTCAATGTCGGAGTGGATAGAGCGGTGAAGCGCCATGGGGTCCTTTAAGAAATTCTTCATGTGGAATGAATATTTTGGTGAAGGGTCTTCTTCTGGTTTGACAGAGGTTCGGTTTGGGGTTTTGGATGATGATGGTTGGGGTTCAGCCTTTGCAGCTGCCAGTGTTGCCACCGCATTCTTTACGGAGTTGTATCCGTCGGTGACTTGGTTGATGGCTGAGACCATGCGTCCAATTTGGTCTTCAATCTTCCCAAGGCGGCGGTTTGCCTGATCGGTGGCGATTCTGGCCTTGGAGCTGATACGCATGGCGGCGCGATTGTCTAGACCCAACTTGTAAATTTGCGTCGTCAGATCGTCCTGCTCATCCGGAACCTGTTTGGCTGGTGAGAGGTCGTCGTGCGGCGAGGATCGGATCTCGGGTGTTTCAACCCTTTCGTTGTCTGTCATCTTGGCCTTGGGAGCTTTTCGTCTTGACCCCGACATGGTGATAGAGCCGGCTTTTAACCTATAAGATGCGAAAAATGCGTCAACAGTTTTCCGCGGGCTAGACAGATGCGAATGAGAAACGATGAATTGCATATGTATGGAGAAACTATTTACAGACCTATAAGATGCGAAAAATGTGTCAACAGTTTTCCGCGGGCTAGACAGATGCAAATGAGAAACGATGAAGAACTGCATCTGGCTAGAGTGGGGTTTATAAAGTTTAGGAATTGAGATATGAGATACTAAATACTGAGAGTTTGAAATTAGAAGATCTTGGTTCATGAGATAAATGACGATTTGGGAATGACAATGACAGAATATGAAATGTACAAAGTTGCTATCCTACGCTAGTCCTTACACTGCAAGCGGCATCTGTTTGTACATTATAAGGCCCCCCCTGCAAAACGTGAACGGGAGACGCGGGCCGGGTGTTTGCCCCCGGGGGGTAGTCGATCTACACCACGGGTGCACCTCGCTTTGCCTCGGCGGGTTCCCAGAACGTTTACGGCAGCCACGACCGTTATGAAAACGCACCGAGTCCTAACCCAACGTTCCAGCTGGGACACATTGGCTCAAAAAGGCCTGTGCTTTTTTTTTTTTTTAGTGCTGATTGGTTTTGACATTGCGCACTATTGGTGTATACACCAGGAAAACAGTTGGGTCACCTGCATGCAGGTGCCTCATTGTATCCAGCTTGTATCCTCACAGTAATATGACCCTCTCTCTGCCCAATGCATGTCCTATCCATGATTCTATCCAGGATTCTATCTGAATTATGTGATTTCAAATTCTAGGCTGTTTCCTCCCATTAAGAAAGCATAAAAATAAGATTTTCTTTGATCATTGATTCAAAAACACAAAATGGTAATCAAATCAAATTTTCAAGTAATTAAATTCAACAAAGCTAATTATTATCTAGAGACAGTTCAAATCCACAAGCTCATTTTTTTCAATTTCATCTGTTCAAAAAACTTGCCAAAAAGTAAGTATTTCAAGAAGGGAACAATTGGAGATACTGGTTTGATTTCCCATGGATCAAATATCTGCAATTCCTGGATTATGTATGTGTTCATTTTTTCACTGTTCATTTTTTTGTTTATTTTGAGGGGTTTAGATCAACACCACCCACTTGAATCAGGCAGTTGAATTCCTCACCACACCAGTGTGTATACCCCTCCCACTCTCCAATTTGAAGGGTATAAACCCCTCACCAATCTTTCCAACCATGCAATTGGGATATTTGTACTCATTCAATGGGAACTTTGAGGGGAATATCCCCCAGAACCCCCCCCCCCCCCTGGAGGGGTAAGATTATTTCCCCCCCTCCAAGTCTTGGTGGAGTGTGCCTCAGTTTAATTGAGTCCACCATGCCTGTTGAGACAAATCTTTATTGACAGGCAGAGTGGACAAGGGCCTCCCAGTGCCACTTGTTGTACTCCGCCTTCTTGTCAAGAGTTCTACTTGACAAGCTGTTCATGGGCACTGGGAGCCCTTCTCAGAAGGGCATCAACTTTTCATCAAGTGTAACTTGATAACAAGTTTGAACCCACCATCAAGGTAGGTTAAATTGATGGCTGGTATTGAACCAGCCATTGAGGTAAAAAATTCAATGACTGGCTAATTAATACCAGCCATCAAGGGCCTAACTTGATGACCGGTATCAAACCAGTCATCAAGTTGTGTAACTTGATGACTGGCTTGACACCAGTCATCTTGGTAGTGTACCATGATGACTGTTATCAACCGTTCATCAAGAACCTTGATGACCGGTTTGATACCGGTCATCAAGATAAATGCAGTACCTCAATGACCGGTCATTGAGGTACCTCGATGATCAATGAATTAATACATTGATCATTGAGGTTTAAACCTTGATGACCAGTATTGAACTGGTCATCGAGGTACAGACCTCGATGACTGGTATTGAACCGGTCATTGAGGTACAGACCCCGATGACCGGTTCATTATTGGTCATCAAGGGACAGACCTCAATGACTGGTATTGAACTGGTCATCGAGGTAGAGACCTCGATAACCGGTACAATACCGGTCATCGAGGTCTCTACCTCAATGACTGGTTCAATACGGGGATATAGAATTTTACAAGTTATATTTTGCAAGGCTTAAGCCCTGCAAATGCAATGCCTAGTAATATTCATTGTACATGGTGCTAATCATGAATTTTACAGGGATTTCCTTGCTCCCCTAGCCTTGTAAAAGGAAGCCTTGCAAAAAAACCACTGTAAAAGCAGCCAACAGAGCTATCCACCCCAATTTTACCAACCATTTTTGCATTGCATGAGCCTTGCAAAGAAAAAGCTGAGTAAAACTAGCATAGGGAGACAGGGAAGCAAAAAAGCAAGGCTTGAAGCTAACACGCTATAGCCTTGCAAAAAATCCCACTCTGTAAATTTCCAGATATCTGGATGAGATCATGAAAATTGCAAGCCATGTCCCAATTTCATCCAGAATAATCTTGTCCCATAGAGATCAATCAAACCACCCAAATATATTTTGCTGCATTGGTACCCCCCACTTGCAGCCTCTGGTAGCTGCTGATGGGGAGTCAAATGATACACACCTTGATGACCTCCATGACCGGCCATTGGGGTGTTAAACACCTCAATGACCGGTCATGGAGGTGTGCAACTGGTCATCGAGGTTTACACACCTCCATGACCAGTCATCGAGGTTTACACACCTCCATGACCAGTTGTCGAGGTTTACACACCTCCATGACCAGTCATCGAGGTATACATACCTCCATGACCGGCCATCAAGGTGTTGACACCTCCATGACCGGTCATGGAGGTGTCAACACTGGTCATCGAGGTGTGAACATTCCAATGACCCGTCATCAAGGTGTCAACACCTCCATGACCGGGTCATTGAGGTTTCAACACCTCCATGAACATGACCGGTCATAGAGGTGTCAACACCTTGATGACCATGACCGGTCATGGAGGTGTTGAAACCTCCATGACCGGGTCATTGAGGTGTTGACACCTCGATGACCGGTCATCAAGGTGTCAACACCTCAATGACCGGTCATTGGAGTGTTGACACCTAAATCAGTGATGATATGAATTTGATTTATTTTTCAAAGAACTTGTCATGTTATTTGTTTATTTCCTAAAACATCAAGCAGATATATAAATTGAAATTCAGAATTCTTGCATTGAATCAAAGCAGAAAATCATCCCACTTTTTGAGTTGAAATCATATATTCCAATTGATGAAAAACCTTTTGAAATCACTTGAATCGGTGTAATTATTGATGCAAAGAGGCTGCACCAAAGAAAGCCTTATGATTTCAATTCCTTTCTAAATCATCTATTATCAAAGTGTACTTTCTACACTGACCAGAAATTTGGATGAATTCATGACATCCCAGTTCAACTGTGTTGCAGACAACCATTGAAACATTGGTTACTAACAAAAAATGAAATACTGATTTGATGTTTCTTTCATTTATATTTCCTTGTTTCAGATGAACCACTCTCAAATCTCTTCAATAAACCCCAGTCCAACAGGTATACCCTCAAAAAAGTCAACTATTCTTCAAGCAGTATCAATGAACAATCAATTACCTTGTAGGAATCCAATTTTACAGCAAAATCATCTTCAAGTCTTCACAATTTCCATAGTATGAGGTTGTACCAATTGGGGAAACTCAAAATTGGATATAACTCACTCTTCCCTTTGTTCTTCAGCAAAAATAAAATAAAATCCATTTGGAAAGATTTTTCCTTTCTTTTGATAAATTTTCTTTAGTATTTAGCCTTTCCTCATTCTTTTGAGTGAACCTATTTCATATCCAAATACCACCGGAATTTTGTTTTGAAACATCATCTGAAATTATAATATTTTTTTTTGACAAGTTAAATCATTTGCCCAAACTGGAGTAAATTCCATCATTCTTTCAAATTATGAGGCCATCACCCCACCTCACTGCCGGCATTAACCGGTAGAACACGGCTGCTCGAGCAGTGCTCGAACAGCCGTGTTTGACCGGTGGTCGGACGGACACTGTCCGACCGAAGCAAGAGCCAACTGGTCGGACAGAATTGTCCGACCGGTCCCGGCTGGTCCTGTGCAACCGGTCCCAGGAACTGATCGGACAGGCCTGTCCGACCCGCCGGCAGGTGCTTCGGTCGGACAGTGCCTGTCCGACCACCGGTCGAACACGGCTGTTCGAGCACCGCTCGAACTGCCGTGTTCGACCGGTTAATGCCGGCAGTGCCTCATGTCTCAGTTTGTCAACAGGATTGTCAAGGATGAAATTGACAATTATATTGATGAAAACTGCACTAAGAAATAAAAGAACTCAGCAATTCAACCTGATGAATTGGAACTTATTTTGAGCATTTCAAAAACAAGCATTTCACAAAGAGAAATAAATTAGTAGAAATCTCATGTATTCAATTGTAAAATCAACTAGAGAAAATACCATCACAACAAAAAATTATGCAATCACCCCAGGGATATTTGAAATATTTTTGGGGGTGAATTTTAATATTTTTTTCACAAAAAAATAAAAATTTTCTTTCCTTTCATTTCTTCCATTTCTTTCTTTTGTTTCATTTCTTTCTTTTTTCTCTTTTCTTCCTTTTCTTTTCTTTCTTTTCTTTTTTTCCCTTCTTTTCTCTCTTTTCTTTCTTTTCCTTCTTTTCCTTCTTTTCTTTATTTTCTTTCTTTTCTTTCTTTTCTTTCTTTCCTTTCTATTCTTTCTTTTCTTTCTTTTCTTTCTTTTCTTTCTTTTCTTTCTTTTCTTTCTTTTCTTTCTTTTCTTTCTTTTCTTTCTTTTCTTTCTTTTCTTTCTTTTCTTTCTTTTCTTTCTTTTCTTTCTTTTCTTTCTTTTCTTTCTTTTCTTTCTTTTCTTTCTTTTCTTTCTTTTCTTTCTTTTCTTTCTTTTCTTTCTTTTCTTTCTTTTTGAAAGT
>PGCI01000279.1:0-30000 GCA_002873125.1 Puccinia coronata f. sp. avenae | reverse complement strand
AAATCGTCCCAGGGATTGATCATGTGGTGGAGTATTGTTTCGATGTTATCGAGGTCATATTCTGAGATCATTTGGTTATCAAGCATGCTGTGGATTGGTGAAGGGTGACGAGTTTCTGGGAAATTAATATCATTTTGGATGAGTCGTTTGATTGGGTTGGATGTTGGACTTGTAAGTTTTTTCATAAGAAAGAGATGATTTTTCTTTTTTAAAAGGTCAAAAAAATGTGTCAGTGGTGATTCTCTAAGCAAGACATTAATTGGGGTTGTACAGAAGAGTCCTAGGACAATGCAAATAGCTGCGTGATAAATCTTGTTGATAATGCAAACAACAGAGGATTCACTTCTTTTTGTTGCCCATATAAAGCTTCTCTAAGCAAGACATTAATCGGGGTTGTACGGAAGAGTCCTAGGACAATGCAAATAGCTGCATGATAAATCTTGTTGATAATGCAAACAACAGAGGATTCATTTCTTTTTGTTGCCCATATAAAGCTTCCAAAGAGGATGCGAGAAATGAGAACACTGGATATAAGATTCTTGGACTGTTGCAGTCCGATGCCATATGAGCATCTGGAGATTCTGACCAATTGATTGGCAGTTTGTTCTCCGCATTTCTTGACCTTGTCAAGGTGGGATTTGAACAAGAGTTTTTTATCAAGGATAAGACCAATATATTTTACTGACAAGGAAGGAGGAAGAGAAATATTGCCAAATTTAAATGGTCTTGCATCAAGTTTTTGATGGGAAAAGACCATGAAATTGGCCTTTTTTTGGTTGAATATGGCATTGTGTTTTTTTCCCCATTCTAGGGAGCGTTTGCCTTCTAGTTCAAGTTTGGAGATGGCTGTTTCAAGTTCTTTATGCGCGACAAGGTGAGTAACATCATCGATGAAGCCTAGCAAAATTGACTCTTGATTGAGGTTAAGTGGATTATAGTTGAGAAGCAAAGAATTATAGATGATGTGTAGTATTGGGGAGAGGGGGGACCCTTGAGGCAGGCCACATCGTAGATTAAAGGACGGTGAAAGATAGTCTTCCATTTTGAGAGATCTTTTTCGATTTGTGAGAAGGTCGGAGATAATTGCCGCTAAGTAGAGTGGACATTTCTTTTGTATTATTGTTGCTATTAGTTTTTCTTTAACAACAGACGGAAATGTGGATTTGACGTCTAGGAAAAGGGCAGACACGATTTTCTTTTCGCGCCATTTTTTTCTTATCCATGAAGTTAGAAATAAATTTGCATCATCAGTGCTTTGGCCAGCACGGCCCCCAAAGTGGCCTTTGGCTATGGTTTGGTGATTCTCAGCCCAGAAGGTGATTCTTTTTGTAATGATTCCTTCAAAGATCTTTCCTAGGCAGGACAGCAGAGCTATTGGTTGGTAGGAATTGGGGGAGGAATATGAATCCTTGTTTGATTTTTGAATGATGGTCGTTATAGCATGTTTCCAGAACACTGGGAAATACCCCAAATTGAGACATGTGTTGAACATTTTAATTAATATGATTGAGAGGATATTGCGACCCCATTTGATTGTTTTGTTGGGAATTTTATCATGACCTTTGGCTTTTTTCTTTGGGATTCTGTTGATGGCATTTTGGATCTCAGTGGCTGTGATAAGAGGGAAATAGAAGGGAGAGTTCAAGGGAATTGGGATTATATTGTTGATGTCAATATCAACAGGGACATCTGAGGTACCTTCAAAAAGTAGCCGGGCCTGATCTTCTTTATTGGAAGTGAGCTGATTATTCTCATTGAGGAGAGGGGAAACGTTGTTGTTACTGTTGGGTTTGGTGTATTTATAGGCTTTAAAAAGGTCAATATCATTGCATTCCGCCAGAAACTTTCTCCAATGACCCTTTTTAGCGCTACCACTGTTTCTTTGAACTGGATTTGCCAATATTGATAGAATACAAACGCGGCGGGCGATTTTGCTAACAGAATCCATTTTCTGGCTTGATTTCTTTTGTTGACAATGGGGTCAAGGATAGCACCGTCCCACCAGGGTTTGATTTTCCCTTTGTTGTGGTTGACGAGCTTCTTCTGTTTGTCGACCGAGTTCTGAATTGCTATAGTTATTTTTTGGATTAGGAGATCAATGTCATCAGTTGTCGTGGGGTTAATATGATTGAGCTTTTGGATTTGATGTTGGAGGTTGATTTGATATCTTTCAACGTCGATTTTTTCCAGGTTGCAAGTTAATCTTTCATTGATTTGGATGTTTGAATCAAAATTTAAGGTGAGAGAAATGGCTTGATGGTCGGAACCGTGGTTGGAGGAGGAGGTGAGACAGGATTTGAGGAACTTAGTCCCAGCAACATTTGCCCACGTTAAGTCAATTGTGGTTTGGCTGCTTCTGCTGTTGACAAACGTTGGAATGCTTTGTGCGGAAATTATTTTAAATCCTTTTTGTCCGCATAATTTTATTATAATTGTTGATGTGAATGCAGATATATTGGTGGGCTCCACAGCTTGTGGTTTAGATTGGAGTCCATAAACAGAAAGGTAGGAATCTTCCAATCATTAAAGGCTGTCATCCAGGTTTGGAGCTCTGGTATGCCCTCAAAGTCTTTTGGTGGGTTATATAAGTTGATTATTCTTATTTTTTCAACAGTGTAAATGTTTAGATCAATGTCTATTGCAGATAGAATGCGAGACCCATTGGGTAGCAGATGGATGCGGTATGAGAGATATTTCTTGTTGAGAGATATTTCTTGTTGATTAAGATGCAGGCGCAATGTCTGTTGAGGTAAGAGGTTGGGGTGTGATTATGGTCTAGGAAGTTAGACCAGTTTTGGTGATATGGCAAAGTCATGGTGTGGGGGCTAATCCATGGCTCTTGGAGACATAGGATAGCGGCATTGGTTTCTGAATTGAGAACACTCACTGTGACCGCAAAGGAATTGTGACAATTAAGTTGTATCACATTGAACAGGTCTAGGTTTGATGGTTCTGAGTTTGAAAAAGGGGAAAATACTGGGGGTAAAGGGGGAGTAGGAAGATTGGTAGTGACGATTTGTGGATTGATTCTGTTGTTATTACTCATTGGTTTACGGTGTTACGGTTGAAGTTTCTGGATTTGAGGGGGCACTTGATGCTCATGGGGGAGTGCATGAAACGGATATTTTGTTGGCTGAGATCAAAGTCAGGGTTAATTCTGAGTTCATTCTGGATGCATCTGACGCATCGTTTGGTCTCAAAGTCTTCTTCACAGTCACGGGTGTTGTGGCTGCCTCCGCAAGACTTGCAGAGGGGTGTGTTTTTGCACAGTTGAGCAGTGTGTCCAATCTCCAAGCATTGAAAGCACTGGATAGGTGATTTCTTGTAATGGGCTCCAGCAAAGCATAGGCCAAAATAAAAGAGGCTGCCTTTCTCAATTTTTTTTGATAGGTCTTTGTCTGATAAATAAATCACAAAAGATCCATGGGTTTGTTTATTGGTGATGGGGCTACCTAGCCATTGAACACTGTGGACTTCTTTTATGTCAAGATTGTTCTCGTTGCAGAGATCTTGAATCGTGGATTGGTTGTCTGGCTTGAAGGTTGTAGGGACCAAGTGTAGGATCACAGGGAAAGTTGAGGGGGGAGTGA
This sequence comes from Puccinia coronata f. sp. avenae, assembly GCA_002873125.1. NCBI lineage: Eukaryota > Fungi > Basidiomycota > Pucciniomycetes > Pucciniales > Pucciniaceae > Puccinia > Puccinia coronata. The sequence continues at coordinate 26,410 of PGCI01000279.1, read as the reverse complement.
CCAAATTGGGGTTGCATAAGTGCGTCCACTTATGTTTGTTTTTGAGCAAACAGTTGGCAGCAAAGCGGGTTTGGGTGAAGAATTTGAAAGGGTCAGGCTAAATGCACTCCAAACTTTTACTTCATGCACTCCAACATTTTGGAGTGAGCATGTGTCCCCTCCAAAAAAAAATGGAGTGAACAGCTGTCCACTCCAAAAAGATTGGAGTGGGTAGTTGTTCACTCCAAAAATTTGACATTTTTGGAGTGGAATTTTGTGTACTCCAATTTTTTTGGAGTGGACACTGAGTGCACTCCAATTTTTTTGGAGTGCACTGAAAGTGCACTCCAAAAATTTTGGAGTGGACTTGAGGTGGACTCCAAAACTTTTGGAGTGGACTTAGGTGCACTCCAAATTTTTGGAGTGAACTTTGAGTGCATGATTGTTTACTCCAAGGACGTGAAAAATTTTGGAGTGGGAAGGTGTACACTCCAAATATATTGGAGTGGACAGCTTCCCACTCCAAAAAAAATTGGAGTGCACACTTTTCCACTCCAAATTGGAGTGCATGAAGTAAAAAGTTGGAGTGCATTTAGCCTGACCCATTTGAAATCTCCTGATGGGAGTGTTGCAGAGCCTTTGACAATGATAGGGGCACCATCTGGCACCTTAGCGTTTATCTCTCTCAAAACCTGGTTCACTTTCTTAGTGATCTGGTCTGGGGACATCTGAAAGAAGGGACGGGACTCGGGAACAGTCTTACGAATAACAAAAAATGATGATTTAAATTCATTTATTGCTTGGTTTACAGGAGGCAAATGGGGTACAACACGCATGGATACATTGTTGGCTGACTTTTTAACAACATTAGCCCACCCATTTGGTGGAGCTTGATGAAGAAGAGGGATGGGAGCTGGGACAGATGCAACTGTTGGGGCAGTTACTGCTTTGATTGCTTTCTCAATAGAGTCAAGGCGCAAATTCATCTTGTCGATGGATGTGGTTAATTTACCAATCCCCAGTAACGACAAAAGATCTTTGACCTTGTCTGCAGCAATGACAACGCTGCCCTCTGGTCGGGGGTTGGATAGAAGTTCAGCAATGAGATTTGGAATCCCATTGTCATTTTCTGGGTTATGACGCGACTTGTCAAGAGCAAAATTTTTCCCAAAGTCAACTGGATTAGTTGGGCAAGGGGTCGAGTTAGAGTGATTGGAGGAGCTGTCCAACTCAATACCTTCCGTGACTCTAATCCCTGGTAGCTCTTGGTTATTGGGCTGATAATTGAATACAGACGTTATCGGTCTGTTCCTGATAGGTCTCCCCTGATAGGGTAAGAACTTATTGCGCGGGTGGGAGCGTGAAAATTCAATTTTTGAATGTGAGGAGGGGTGAGGAATGGAACGGAAGGGGGGGTGGATAGAAGTGGAGTGGGAGAGTGGAACGGTTTTAATGAAGAGAAACAATGATGATAGAAAAACTGATAGAGTGGAAATACTTTTTTTTTATGGAGAATGGGTTTGGATGAATCGAAAGGTGGTGATTTTGATTTGGTTGAGTTGAGTTTTTAAACGTCCTGGGCCAACAATGGTTATCTGTCCTCCAATCAATTGGAAAACCATTCTGGTTTCCGATTGATTGGAGAACATGAATCCCACCGTCTTCACAACGCACCTGGGAAACAGACCGCATTCCGTCCTCAAATCAATTTGAAAACCATTCTGTTTTCAAATCGTTTGGCAAACGGCAAGATAATACGTTCCCAGAACGGTCAACTCCTCCAACCATTTTGCAAGTTACAACACACTTTGATCTGCTCACAGCTGGAGCATTAGAATCTTACAGGATCTTCAGGAGACCGCCTGGAGGCTCTCTACACAGTTTTGCACCCCATCAATTTGCGAAATTGTGTAGAGAGCCAATGTGGAAGGGGGTATAAATTCAACTTGATTGTGTCTTCTTACACAATTGTGATGGTGGATTTGGTAGGATTGATATCCCAATGTGGTCATAGGTGTATTGTCTAGTGTTCAAACCCAGCTTGGGACAAGTTTCTTCAGCCCAATTATTCCCAGCCTGGGGCTGCCTTGCCTGTGCAGCGCCATTCTGTTGTTGGTTTTAAAACCAATGACAGAAGGTGTGGCAACTTTTTCTGAACGTATTTTCCCAGCTTTCCAAGAACTGTTTTCCATAGACCCAACCAGAAACGTTGGGGCGGGTGCACCCAACAAACTTTCTGTGAACCCTCAGCTCAGTGATCTGAGAACACCGAGGTGCACCTGCCGTGTAAGCAAAGACCACATGTTTGAGGTCTTTGGAGGCTGTAGAATCTAGAATAAAAGGGGTTTTGCTTTGGGTCTTGGGTAAACGACTCACAAAAATTAGAGAATCGACTCCCAAAACTGGTGGACATTGAATTTACCATATTTTGACAACCCAGCGACCAAATGGGAGTCAATTCTCCAATCCCGCGTAAGAAATGGGAGTTGGCGGGATAATATATTAGTACATTAAATTTAATTTCAGCTGCAACCCCCGTGGGAGTCGCCCAGCCAAAAACCATGATGAGTACGGGAGTCAATCCCGAAAAGGGAGCCAACCCCTGCAAAACCCCAACTGAGAACTCCGACCACAAGTTGGCGCACGCATTGACTTCCTGCCAAAAAAACTCAGCTCAAACCAAACCAAACCAAACCAAACCAAACAAACCACCCACCTCAATTGACCTGCCGCGTACAACACCCATCACCATACTCACAACCAAACCACAAATCACCCACCACCAAGATGCCTACCAGCCCCAGAGACTAGTTCCCATCCCCCTTCCTAGACCCCTCTTTCTACAAGAAGCCCAAAGAAACCGCTCAAGAATTTCTCAAAATGAAAAAATCAAGAAAAAACTACAAAAAAAAATGAAAAAGAAGAAAAAGCGCAAAAAAATCATAAAAAAGATACTCCAAAAGAAAAAAATATTATTGTAGTTTTAAATAGTAATTTATTAGTAGATAATAATGAAAATCTTGTTCCCAATGAAATCAATCCTCAACTTGAAAATGAAAATGAAGAACAAGCTAAACAACAGAAGATAATTGACACCTGCTTAGAAATACTAGAAAAAATGAAAGAGATGAACAAGAAGAAGATCAAACTGAAACTAATTAAGAAATAATTAAAAATTTAGAAATAAAAGATAATCAATCCATTGAAAAAATCAACAATCAAGAAGATCACCCCAAAAATCAAGAAGATCAACCTGATCAGCAAGCATCCCTCAAAATTCCACCTCCACCTGAAGGCATCTACAACACCATTGAAGATCTCACTGATGCTGTCAAGGATTTTGCTGTCCTTCATAGCTATGCCATTGTGAGAAAGAGAACTGTCATTGGAAAAAGTGCTCAATTTAAATGTGACAGGTCAGCATTTTTTCTTATATTTTTCCTCTCATAATTCTCTTGGTTCTTCTTCTCCTTATATGATGATTTTTCCTGGCGCTGACTGGTGTTTATTTTTTATCACCTTTTTGCTTTATTTTCAGGCAAGTTGAAAGGTTTTATTCCTGTTATTTCTGCTCACAGTTTGAATTTCTCTTTTTTCTTGTTGCTTGCTAACAATTTCTTTTGTGGTCTATTTTTTGTCTTTTAGGGGAGGGAACCTCAAGCGTAACATGCGTAAAGGAAACCGTAAAATCCCGAAAGTTACCCGTTTGATCAACTGCCCCTTTGCCGCGTCTGCTGATTTCCAGAAGAAGAAGGGCCACTGGCGTTTCCATGTTTCTAATCTGGCTCACAACCACCCCTCATCTCTTGACCCCTCTGCCCACACCACCAACTGTCAGCTCACCAAATCTCTTTATGAAAAAATGAAAAAACTTGGTGACGCCGGATTGAAACCCTTGGTTATCCTGGCCACTTTGAAGAAAACACACCCCGACAAGACAATCTTGGCCACCATTTCTACCATCTACACTGCGCGCAAAAAAGCCACTCAGGAAATGCTCCAAGGCATCAGCCCTGTTGTCCATCTCCACCAAACTCTTCAAAAATCTGATTTCACCACTGCGGCTAGAACTGATGATGAAGGCAACCTCACTGCTTTATTTTTTTGTCACACGCGCTCTGTCAAACTCCTCTGTTCCTATCACTACATCCTATTCCTCGACTGCACCTATAAAACAAACAGATACAAGATGCCGCTCCTGCACATCACAGGCGTCACTGGCAACAATAAATCTTTCAGTCTTGTTTTTTGTTTTCTACGCAAAGAAACTCAAGATTACTACAAATGGGCGCTTCAAAATCTCCTCAAAATTTTTATGTCACATGGAATTCCCCTCCCTGAAGTCGTGATCACGGATTGAGAACAAGCTCTGATCAATTCCCTCTCCCAAACATTCCCCAACGCGTACCACATGCTGTGCATCTGGCACATCGAGAAGAACCTGGTCAACAACGGCACTAAATACATCAAGAACAAGACTTCTGAACACGCAATGATCAAATCATTGAATGATCTCATCTGTTTATCTTCTCCGTCAGATTTCAGCTCCTCTTTTTTTCAGATTTTCTTCTTAGTTTGGCACTGACTTTCAGAAGTACATGGATTCTCAGTGGCTCCCGGTGGCCGAAAAATACTCAAATGCTTGGACAAAATCAATCACTCATTTCGACAAACGGACAACTTCTCAAATTGAATCTGGTCATGCTTTTATTAAATCTCATCTCCTTGGTCCCAATCATTCCTTCACTTCCGTTTTCAAGATGATCACCAATGCTCTGGAGGCTCAAGCTCACGAAATCTTAGCTCACTTTCACCAACAGAAAATCAACTCTCTACGAGAACTGTCACGGCCGCATCACTCACTACGCTCTCCGGAGGGCGCAGAACAATCTAACTGCTATCTCATCCCTTGAGAAGACGACCACTTGCAATGGATTCCATCAAAAACGGACAGGGATCCCTTGCAAGCACCGTTTAGCTGAACTGGTGGATTTGGGCCAGTTGGTTGAGCCAGAGGAGTTCCATCCTCAATGGCACATTAACATGAGTTTTTTCCTTTTTTATTCTGCCATTTCTTTTCATTTTCTGGCTTTTTGAGGGGGAGCGCCGGGAGTCATCATTGGAAAAGAACAATTATAAATTGTTTTTTGTGAGTCGCTGGGAGTCGGCTGGTCGAATTTGCGTACCGGAAATAGTCGAAAGGGAGTCAATGGGAGTTTGTGATCCAAAGAAGTGCGTACGGGGGTTTTTTTTTGGGATTCATCATTCTGTGCCCCGGTCAGATGGGAGTCGACAGGCTGATTTCAGTTTAATCCTTCTTTTTTTTGGGTGTCAATGGTAGTCGGCCAACTAACATATCCACCATAAAAAAAGATTTGGGAGTCGTCAGTTTTTTCCTTTTCCCAGATGAAAGAAAATGGGTGTTGCTGACCTAAATATTTTTCTTTTGTGTAAATGTGGGAGTTGCCAGGAGTTGCCCACCAAATTAAACCGCCGTAATAATCCAGATAGGAGTCGTCAGTGCCATCTTGAATCACTCCTATCATATGGGAGTCGGCAAGCTAATTCTTTTTTTTTCTTTTTGCTTTGGGTGTCGATGGGAGTTGTCATTCAAAAATGTCTGCTGAAAACACTCAAAACAGATGTCGTCATGTCCGATTGTTTGGGAGTCAATTTCCTTGGGAGTTGGCAAACCAAAACATTCATCATGGCTTTTTTTTGGGAGTCGATGGGAGTGAACACTCCAATTTCCGCGCCAAAAAAACTCCCCATGGGAGTCGGCGCCTACTCCACCCAACGACCCCCTCAAAAAGCCTAGTTGCATTTTCCCATGCATCATACGGACAATGATGAATTGTTTTTTGTTCATTTACAGACCCATAAACGCCCCACCCTAAAACCTGACACCACTTTTGAAGAAAAATTTGACCAGATCAAGGATCAACTACTTCAAATGAATCCTGTGCAGCGTAATATTCAATTGGACGCTCTTAGGCGGCTTGTGGAAGGCTTTGGACACGTTGTCAACATCAAGCTTCCCAAGAAAGCTCCTCAAGGACGTGGAAGACCCAAAGGTGCAACCAACATGTCCAAAACCACGACCCACGCACCCAAGACTACAACTGGAGCACCTACCAAACCAAAATCAACGGCCAGCAAAACAAACCACCCAAAATCCACAACTGGAGACCCTTCTGTTTTTGAATACGTGGAGAAAAAAAGTAAGAGGGAACTTTTGCTTGTGGCATAAAAGCTGCCTATGGCGGGGGTCGCATGCCCAAATTGCATCAATCCAGCCTCCTTTTATATTCCACTGAGCGCTCCTTCCCTCACCCACTTCATCTCCAGGTATCCAGTTCAGCCACTTCTCTTGCCACGACCACCGCAAGCTCCCTACAAATTCCATCAACACACTCTATGGCCCCTCAAATTGCATGTGCCACGCTCACCGCTGTGCTACTTGTGCCTGACGCCACATCCGCATACGTTGCTTGAGTCCGGATCCAGTCCACCTGCCCCTTATTGTTGGGCTACACAGTCCCACAAGTTCCAAACTTTGTGTTGTTTAGGGATCTATGTATGTACTTGTCATCCAACCTGGTTGTTGCACATTGCAGCTGACCCATTTCACTCATTTTCACACATGTTTTCCTCAGCCTGTGGTGTTGAATTTGTTACCGTTGCCCACTACACACTACCATGGTCGGATCCCTCACCTGTTGCACCAATTACACAGTGCCCCTGGGACCATCAACATTGCTATTACATTCACAATTGCTTCATTTTTCCCTGCGGCCCATTGGCGGCTTTTCCTTCACAAGTCAACAGCATTCCTACGCAAGATTTACTTTGTGAGATGGGATGCAGCAATCCGCCGGGGCTGAGTGCAGATTATTGTGCATAATGACCAAGCCCTTCAGGCGAACGCTGCCCAAGAAGAACGGGCCGTTTGCAGGGCCGACACAAGTGATCAGCTTCTTGCTACGATTAGGCTGCCTGGGTTTAATGTTTGGCGCGGTGAATCGGTATCTTCGGCAGACGGAGAGACTGGGCTATTGCGACACGGGGATGAAGAGCAGTGCGATGAGGCGGGACCAGCAAATCTACCAATTTATGCAGCTTGACGACATGATTTCTTCTCACAACAAGGTGGAGAGCTTTGCCCACACGTTTCAAGCCAAGCTAGGGCAAGCATTCGAGGCGGCGAGTGCGTTCAGGCTCCTGCCGGACTGCCAGAGCTGCCCCCCCACATGCGATCTGCAAGCGTGGGAGGATCGTTCGATGCGAGCTGGACTTCGTGCAGACGCATACGGACTGGGAGAAGAGGGTCCACCGATGGCTCCCCATGCTCATGGGACCCAAGTGTCTTCCCGATACCGCTAAATTGGTCAAGATGGTTGAGCGCGCTAATCAGCTTAACCATCTCCTCAAGAAACAGCGCGGGAAGGTGCTCTGCAGCATGGGGATGCGCGCGGCGGACGAGCAGCAATCGCGGGCGGTCAAAATCAACGTCTACGGTCTCTCGGCACTGCCGGCATTAACCGGTCAAACACGGCAGTTCGAGCGGTTAATGCCGGCAGTGCGGAGAGCCATGTCAAAGATGTGATGATCTCAAAGTCCACCCACGCCGATGAGGAGAACCAGAAAGTGTCTAGCAGCAGCTGGTCAGATGAGATTGTGGAGCTGGCGATCAAAGATCTCGAAAGAACGGGGAAGGATACCTGGCAACGCGCGACTTCAAGCAGATGGAGATGGGTCTGCAGTGCCGCGTCAAGCTGCGAGTGCTCAAGACCATCCAGAAGTTCAAGCTGGTGCTCATGAGCGCTGCGCTGCTGCTCGCTGGCTGGCTCTACATCCGTCTCACCTTTGCCAGGCTCGGCCAGGAGAAGCAGAAGGTGCGCGAGCTGGTCAAGCTGGCATTGAAGAAGCTGCGGGACGAGGCAAGTGACCCAAAGCATTTTCTTTCAAAAAACCCCCCCCATGTGGATAGATGAGTGGTGGTAATAACTTAGATAAACCCTCTCTCTCTCTCTCTGGTGGTGTAGTCGTGGATGCACCGCACCAACCCGGCGCTGTCACCGGACCCGCCCACGCTTGCGTCGGCCCAGCTGCGCAACCTGATCCTCTTGTATGACCATTTGCCTGTGAACTGACAGAAGCTGTGGAAAAAGGTGGAGAAGATTGTTGAGGGCAACTCCAACGTGCGGACCAAGGTGAGCAAGATCCGCGGCGAAAGTATCAAGGTGTGGGAATGGTTTGGTACGTGCTGCTCTCTGTCTCCATCTCCCCCTCCCTTGTTTTTTTTGTGGTGTGTATGTGTGCAAGGCAGTGCGTGTTTGGCCTCATGTTGATTCGCATCCTGTCTTTCTTTGCCGTTGGGTTTGGACGCGCGGTGGATGTAGGTAACTATAAAGCCAACTTGGGTCTCGCTCATCTGGCGTCAACTGGGGCCCCGGGGAGTGGATCACAGCCGTTCAACAACTCGCCAGACGCCCATCTTCCCCCGCCGTCTTCTTGACCCCTGAACCATAGCCATCCCACCACAGATGGATGCAGCCCCCCCGTTCATATCTCTTTTTTAATTGTCTTCTTTTTTATTTATGGGCTAATGACAGAGGTCAGATGTTTCTTGGGATCAAATGAAACAGAGGTTGAGGTTAAAGTGGAAGATTGGCTGGGGGCTCAAATGACTTACTCAGGAGTCTTGAGTGGAGTGAACCACGCTACGGGGAGATTGATTGTCAATGTGAGTTCACGGGAAATTGAAGATGAATTGATTGAGTCTGACTTATGTATCTTGCTTAGGTTGTGTCTTGTAAGATATATAGCGGGGGGGGGGAATCTGAAGCTGAAGTGGGATCGGTGGAGCTGAGAATGATAGTGAAGGACTGCACATCGGGCTGAACCTGGAATCCTAGGGCGTGAAGATACATGATTTTAGCATTTAAACTATGACCTGGGGGCATAAATGTATGACATCCAGCCTGAGCTGTTACGGAAAAAATAATACTATTGGCCGCATCATGAAACACTGAGAGTACAGCGGCGCAGCCGCCGTAAACTCTAGTGGTTTATAAGATATGTAAAATATGGTGAGAAAGGGGAAGAAAAAGGGAATGGAATGAAATAAAAAACAAAATAGGAACATAAATGGACACATTTTGAAGGAACTGTCAGCTTGCACTGCTGGCATTAACCGGTTGAACACGGCAGTTTGAGCGGTTCTTGAACAGCTGTGTTCAACTAGTGGTTGGACAGGCACTGTCCGACCAAAGCAAGAGCCAACTAGTTGGACAGATTTGTCCGACCGGTCCCGGCTGGTCCTGTGTGACCGGTCCCAGGAACTGATCGGACAGGCCTCTCCAACCTGCCGGCATGTGCTTTGGTTGGACAGTGCCTGTCCAACCACCGGTCAAACACAGCTGTTCGAGCACCGCTCGAACTGCCGTGTTCGACCGGTTAATGCCGGCAGTGTTGGTAGAAAGTGTAAAACTGCCAATAGATGGCAAAGACATAGAGCAATGAAGCTTTTTGGTAATCCAGCCAGATTTTCCTTTGCCCTTTAAAACTATTAAATAAATACCTCTGTTCTACAGTCAATCTTCGTCAAAATTTCACATGTAAAGCATAATTATAATTGGATAAGAATGGAAGTTTTTTTATTAAGCTTATCTTATCTCTCAGTTGTAGAATGTAGCTTAGAGAGAAAGATCTCATGTTGAAATGGTAATCACTTTTTCAATTTTTTCTGATAGTAGGGGGTATCAAATATACGCAAATCCACAATTATCACTGCCAGAAAAGCTGGCTCGGATGGTCGCATCCGAGTTTATATCGGATGCGACCATCCGATTCAAACTCGGGCGCCGGGCCACCAAGTGAATCGTTGACCGATTCAAACTTGGTGGCCCTGGCGTTTGGCCACCGAGTTTGAATTGGTTCTTGATTCACTCGGTGGCCCGGCGCCCGAGTTTGAATCGGATGGCTGCATCCGATGTAAACTCGGATGCGACCATCCGAGCCAGCATTGCTGGCAGTGTATGCAATTGACTGGTTTTCAAAAATCCACCATTTTTAAAGGGTCAAGCTAAATGCACTCCCAAGATTTACTACGTGCACTCCATTTTTGGCTCAGATTTGTGTGCACACCAAAAATAATGGAGTGAGGAACCCCTCATTCCAAATTCCTTGGAGTGAGGGGTCCCTCACTCCAAAAGTGGTCATGATAACAGGAGTGTATGCCAAAAATATTGGCGTTCTCAGCCAGACACTCCCTTTTCAAACATTTCTGAAGTTTGGGAGGGAGTACAATCACCAAAACTCCATGAGATAAGGAGTACATGCATGCATGAACGCCAAACTCCACACCCTTAATTAAGTCATCAAAACCACAAGTCCATCGCCTCACACTGGCTCAGCAATCACTTTTCAACCAGCCAGAACTCTCACGCCTGTCTAAACCATTCCCCCACATATACCAACAATCCAGCCAACATATCAAATATGTCCAAAACACCTGTCTCAGCCACCCCGACTGCCACTGGCGTGACAGTGCCTCCGGAAATGTGGAAACAAATTCAAAAAATGCTTGCAACATATCACAAACCCATTTCAACGGGGACTCCAGCGGAATTATCAACTTCTTCTGCAAGCCGTGGCATCAGCTTACCATTGCCGACACCAGAATTGCCGTTGAGAACTTTATCCGAGGACAAGGAAGATGACTGTCAAGAACCGATTGGAAATGATCTGACGTGTGAGTATGACCAATCAATCCCCAATGATGTCCGCGATCCGTTACCAAAGGCTCCAATCGGCGATGATCAAGCTTCAAAAAATGGAACCGTGGAGCCAAACCAAAACAAGTCGTACATTGCTGATTTGAATAGCTATGACTTCAGCATTGGAGGTGAGCTTTCTTCTTCCTCCATCATGTCTTTCTGCATATTGCATAGTTTCATTTGTTGATTAATCATGTTTTCAGATGCAATGGACCCACCTCTGTCAGCTCATATCAACTCGATGGACAATTTAGTTGGGTTTTGTCAAAAATGGGCAAGAAATCACGGATACACGATTGCGAAGTCTAACTCTCACCCGGGGAAAAACATTTATGTTCGCTGCAATCAATCAGGTCATTATTGCGGGTCAGTGTTGAACAAAACAGGTCGACAAACAGCCTTCTTCAAGGTCGATTGTCCGTTTCAAGCAGAAGGATCAGTCCCAACAAGCAAGAAGGTCACCTCCAAGTTGTGGACCTTGGAGATCATCAACGCCGAACACAACCACAGTCCCTCTCCTGGAGTGTCTTCACACCCTGCTCACAGACAACTCATGCCGGAGCAATACGAGGAGATCCAGAAGCTTTCAAAATCAAACCTCCCAGCAGCGCAGATCTTACTAAAGATTTGCACCTCGAACAATGAAACGTTTGCAACCAATTGAACGAATACAAACGCTCTTCAAAAAATTCGCCGGGAGGATCTAGCCGGTTGTACGCCCATCAAAGCCCTGATGGTGGTTCTTAAAGAGACCAATTGGGTCTGGGATGTGAAGGTCAACGGGAATGGCCACATTCAGAATCTGTTCTTTGCGCACCCTGGATCGATTCACCTTGCGCAAATCAATCATCACGTTGCACTCTTAGATGCAAGCTATAAAACCAATCGGTATCGGATTCCACTTCTTCATGTCATTGGCCAGGCGGCATCAAATCGGTCCTTCTCAATTGGTTTTTGTTTCTTGACTTACGAGGATGACGAAAACTACTTGTGGGCCGTGACAAATCCTAAGAAACACATCTGGCGCCCTGAACAAACTCCCAAAGTTTTCATCACCAATTGCAACACTGCTTTACGAAATGCATTGGCCGAAGTATTCCCTCACTCGCAAGCAAACCTATGTACTTGGCACCTCAATAAAAACATAACCACTCACTGCAAACAATACTTCTCCTCTGGAACGCCCAAAGACAGCTGGGAAAGGTTTATGGTTTTATGGCAGCAAATTACCTACTCAAAAACACCCAAGATATATGCAGACAACCTTGCAAAACTGAAGAAAATCCTAGTGAATTGTCCGGCTGTCCTTAATTATCCTGAGAAGTCAATCATTCCGGTCAAAAATCTCTTTGTCTTGGCATGGGCTTGTCAGCATCCTCACCTCCAAAACCTCAACACTTCGCGAGTAGAATCCGGCCATGCATACTTGAAGATGTTTGTTACGAACTCCACCGGCGATTTACTTTTGGTTTTCAAATCTTTGGCCCAGGCTGTTGATTCTCAGATCAATCAGGTCCATGAGTCTGTTGGGAAGGACACAATGAAGATGTAGGTCAATGTCCCAAAGTTGTTTGTCCCTCTCCTTGGAGAGATTTTCTCCTTTGCAATCAAACAGTTGCTCGAGCAATACAATCGCCTTCAGAAGCTCAATCCCACAGAAGGATGCTCTCAAACGCTTAAAAAGGGTGTGGAAATTCCACGTGCCCACATGATTGCCAAGATTCTTGAAAATGGAGACTTAATGTCACCCAATCACTTCCATCCCCAGTGGCAGTTGAAATATAATCCAGAGGTTACGGTAAATATTTTCTTCTTTTTTCCTTGTAACTATGCCTTCCCAGATAACTAGCTGATCAATGCGGGAAAAATATCACAGAACATCCCTGCACCTGAGATTGACTTGGATGCTGAAATGAAGAAAGTCATGTTAAACCTCTCACACAAATCCCCTGCGCGATTGGCTAGTCTTTGCGATCAAATCCATCAGATTGCTTCCACTAAAAACATTTGCAATTCTACCCAGAAGGAAAATGTAAACTTGGGATGGGCAAAACATATACCCAATTTTACAAAAAATGGTCAGAAGTGAAAAATAAGCTATACTGAGCATGCTCAGCATTTTTTTTTTTTTTACAAACTGAGCAGAAATCATTTTTATTCATTCTGGCAACTTTAGGGGATTTTGCTGAGCATGCTCAGTTTTGCTCAATTTTTATTACTGAGCCATTTTGTTGAAAAAATTTAACATTTTGCCTAACCCAAACAGTTGTTTTTTCTTTGGGTAAAATTACAAATGTTTGTAGTGTTCCGGCACCCACATGGCAGTAGCAATTCAAGCCCCTGATGTCAAGAAGAACACCAAAGGGAGGCCTTCACCCAAAAACAATACTTCAAAATCAAACAAGAGAAATCTGTCTGCGTTTGAGGTTGTCCAAACGGCGCTCAAGAAGGATGAGTCAGCTAAGAAGAGAGAAGCAAAACAATCTGAAACAAACGTGCAAAAATCTAAACGGATGAAAAAGACCATTCATACCTTTGAAGAAAGCGAGGTCGATGATTACAACAGCTCATCTGAATCCAACATTTCATTGCCAGAAGCAAATGACAAGAGTGCTTCCGATATTCAAATAAGCAAAGATAACAAACCAATCAGAGCAGAAGGTCCCAATGTGACGCCTGTTCTGGAAAAAAAAGAATCTGATGTGCGTTTTCTACTTATCACATACTTGAATCATTTGTTGGGCCTAATTCAATTTATCTTGCAGCTGCAGCACAAACATTCCTCTGAGATTCCGAACCATTTTCAACTGTGGATTAAATCAATTTACGATCCGGTTGGAGATGGCAATTGTGGTTTCCACTGTGTTGCCAAAGCACTTGGCTACGACCAGGGTTGATGGAAGCATGTCAGAGATGAAATGATTGAAGAGGTCAGAAAGGATAGGATGATTTACGTGAAACTACTTGGTGGTGCCAAAGAGGTAGAAACAATTCTCGATCAGCTTGATTTGAAACCCAACAAAGACAATCCCGATGCCCTGGAGATCACTCGCGCAAATTGGCTTTCATAATGGCCCATGGACAAATCCTTGCCAACGCTTACATGCAACCAATTGTTTTCCTTTCTTCACTTGGGAGGAATACCTTTCTCCCACTGAAGCTTGGTCCTCAAAACGGTCATGGACCACTTTACCTACTCTTTGTGAATGGCTGTCACTGGGTCATGCCTGAGGTCAAGGTAAGAGATGGTGTCACACCAATCCCCCCTCCTGTTCTCGCGCCTAAGGCAACTTCCAAAGTTGCAAAAGGTTGGATAAATCATATAAAAGAGGGGCAAGATATCTATAACAAGGGTTTAGAGGACGACAAGCTATGATATTGTTTTCAACTCTATTATTCTTTTTTTCTTCTTTCAGTTTGATATGCTTTTGACTGAACAAAATGGCCAATATATTAATGTGATTCCTCTCATTTATGCTTATCATGGCTTATCATGTGAGTGGCGCTTAGTATGATCAAGCGATCAATTCAATCATTCATTTCCTTGCACACCAGACAAATGGAGTGCAAGTTCATGCACTCCACTATTTTTCGAGTGCACGGACTTGCACTCCAAATTTTTTGGAGTGGCAAGGCCTGTACTCCATATCTTGCAGTTGAGGAAAAAATGGAGTACATGGCTGTGTACTCCATACAAAAATGGAGTGTACTAGTCTGCACTCCACAAATTTTAGAGTGTCCATCCCTTCACTCCATTTTTTACCCCATTTGTTGAGTATACATATGTTCACTCCAATTATTTTGGAGTACACTACTGCTCACTCCAAAATTTTTGGAGTAAACACTAGTCTACTCCAACTTTTTGGAGTGCATGCAGTAAATCTTGGGAGTGCATTTAGCTTGACCCTTTTTAAAACCTGTTGGTTGCTCATGAAGCACCATTTTGGATGCAGTAATGAAGAAAAAGATTTTTGGATAATTGACTGGTTTCTAACTGTGGATTTGGCATATTTGATACCCCCTAATAATGAATAACCAATAAGCACTGCCAGAAAATCTGGCTCAGATGGCTGCATCCAAGTTTATATTGGATGCGGCCATCCAATTCAAACTCGGTCGTGTGCCACTGAGTGAATCGCTGACCAATTCAAACTCGGTGGCCAAATGCCCCGGACGCTGAGTTCAAATCAGTCAGCAATTCACTTGATGGCGCGCGCCCAAGTGTGAATTGGATGGCCGCATCCAGTATAAACTTGGATGCGGTCATCCTATCCAACTTTTCTGGCAGTGAAGCCCATTTTTTTCTCAAATAATTTTGATCCATACCACAGGGAAAATTTCTAATTATAATCCGTCCTTGAAAAAATGAAAAGTGAAAGAATGCCGTTGATGTATATGAAAGAGTGTGCCGTTGAACTGGGATCCTTCAAGAATCACAGATCATCATGTTCCAAATAGAGCTTGAAAACAGTTTGTTATTAATTTTAAGTATACTACTGCATTTTTAGCTGTTCCATCCAAAGCTGCAGCACAATCAGCTTTTAAAATGGCCAAAATTCACTGGAATGATGCTGGAAAATTTAACAAAAATGTACCCCAATGATTCCTAAACATGACTGAAGTAATGCCTCTGGGGGTGCTAAAGTTTAGCTGGACATCCTGCAAAATTCCCATATATTTTGTGGAGAGATTTGTTTCTTTTTTTTTTTTTTCAAAATTGACAATTCCATCTTCCCTTGCCTCTTTTTGAAGAGCATTTTTGACAATGTCACCCTTTTGTACGCGCGTACCATAGAGTGACAAATGGAGATTGGGACTCACACGTCCTGAGCAGCTCAGACTGTTAAATTTTTTCTTCCTGTCTCTCTCTGTCCTCTTTCCTCACATTTTTCATTTCTTGAATCTTCTTGATCTGGACTGAATTATAATCATTAGTAGCTTGTTTTCTGTTGAATTATTCTTATCAACAACTCATGTCTCAACAATTTATTCTTTCTTTTTCCATTTCATTATATGATTCTTAAAGTCTGATCACTTAGGACTAACACCTCTCATTGTCTGTGGATTATAACCTGTTTTTTCTTTATTAACTCATCTGGCTTGACTAGAAGAGACTGAGAAGTCCTGTCCGCTTTGTTTCTTCCAAGGACTCGTTTTTCTTCCTCTCATATTTTATTCAATATGCTTCTTTTTATTCATTCTTCCCAACCACATTTTCAACCTTGTATCTAGCCCATTTGAACTGGCCTAGCTCAACGGAATAAAATCATTGGTTCTTCCATTCATTTTTTGTGGACCTTTCCCAAAAAGTGCCCCATCCTTTTTGTGCAACTCCTCTTCTCTCTTCCTTCTCTTGCCATCACTTCAAAATTTTAACACAGACGGCTTAGAAGCTGTGAAAGGTCCAGCTCCTTGAACAGCACGTCCCCTTGTTTGCTGGGCCTTTCATTGAGATGGCCCCTTGCACCTGATTAGTTGCAAAGGTTGTGGGTACCTGCTCAAAAAAAAATATAAATTCTTGGGCACACACGCACCTGTACCTGCACCCGCAGTGGCAGCCGGGACTGGCTCCAGGGTACCTGCGGCAGGTACCCACGGGTACCTCACACAAATTTGCAGGTCATTGCCTGCTTGGGGAGCAGGCAATGACCTGCTTGGTGAGCAGGCCGTGACCTGCTCCCCAAGTAGGTCACGGCCTACCCAAGCAGGGCCTCACCTGCTCGGTGAGCCGGCCGCAACCTGATCACTGAGTCGGGCGTGACACCGGTGAGCAGGCAGCAACCTGCTCACCAAGCAGGTCTTGCCCTACTTGATGAGCAGGTCGCGGGCTACTCACCAAGCAGGTCGTGCCCTACTTGGTAAGCAGGTCGCGGCCTGCTCACCAAGCAAGTCGGGCCTGCTCACCGAGCAAGTCACCCCGTACTCGGCAAGCAGGTTGCGGCCTGCTCACCGAGTAGGCCACAACCTACTCAGTGAGCAGGCTGCGGCCTGTTCACCAAGCAGGTCACACCGTGATCGGCGAGCAGCTGCCTGCACACCAAGCAGGCCACGGCCAACCTGGTGAGCAGGCAACCTGCTCACCAAGCAGATCACTGCCTACTTGGTGAGAAGGCCGCGACCTGCTCGCCGAGCAGGCCGCGACCTTCTGGCACAGCCTGCTCACCAATTAGGTTGTGACCTGCTCGGTGAGCAGGCCGCGACCTCACCCAGTAGGCCGTGGCCTGCTCAGTAAGCAGGCCGCAGCCTCACCAAGTAGGCTGTGACCTGCTTGGTGAGCAGGTCACAACCTTCTCAGTGAGCAGGCCATGAATTTCTCACCAAGCAGATCATGGCCTGCTCACCAAGCCGGTCATTGCTTGCTCAGTGAGCAGACCGTGACCAGCTCAATGAGCATGCCCGTTTCTATGTAGGGAGTGGATTTTGGGGGTACCCGCAGCTGGTACCCACCTTTTTTTTTCCAAGAATCTGGACACCCGCACCCGTACCCGTCCCCCCGCAGACAGGTACCTTTTTTAAGCTGAAGGGTACCCACCAAGTAAGTACTGGCTAACTGCAAATACGCCCCAAGGCCACCTCTAGGACTACCATCTCAATAAAAAACATGTACTGGACATTGAGAGGGGTGAAAAACCTACCTCCACGGCCAGTATTTTCAAATCATCCAGCAAGTTCTTCACAGCAAAATGACTGGTAGATATCAGCCATCAAGCCCTCCATGGCTCATCTCAATTAACAATATGTGTTATTCATTGAGTTGGTATTTTCTGATTCAGAACCATGTGCCAGTCAAGGAGTCCATTAAGACCCTTTCCAATGACCAGTATCTATGGTCAGTTCTGATGGGCCTTTAATGGCTGGGCCTGAATTGATTATCAGTCTTTGAGATATTCAACTCATTGACCAACCTATAACAGACATTAACAGCTTGACTTCAGAGCTCTAAAAACAGTACGTACTGGGAGTTGAGTTGTGAAGCTAACATCCCAATGAAAGGTCAAAATGGTCATTAAGACAGGATGGCATTCATGGACCCATGACCATTATTGAGTACAAGATAGTTCCCTGCGGGGGGGATAATTCTTCATTCCTGCAATTGATATTTGGATTTCATAGGTAAAAAAACAATTATTTAAACTTGGTACAATTTGTTTACTGAGAAATTGTAATTTATAACCATGATTGAGTTCAGCTAGAATTCAAAATGAATTCAACAAAAGTTATGGATACATTCACACTGTGTAACTTATCACTTTATCATGAGTTCAACTCTAGTTATCCTTGTGGAAAGGAATAGTTCATGAAAATGATGGGATTAATTTACGGCAGACATACGACAAAAACAAAGGTCAAGTTAAGATATAGCAATTCCTGTAGAGTGCCCCCTTGGCTCCCCTGGTGGAAGCAAGGTGTCTTGAGGTTTTATCACCAACCAAGTCAAACTAGGAGATTTCCGTCAAGAACTAGAATTCAGTAATCAAGAACTCATCATTGATGCAATCCTGGAATCCTTTATTTTCTTTGGCGTAGACATTCCTAACACCTATAAACAAGCAATGAAGTCCAAAGACGTTATAGAATGGAAGGCAGCAATCACGGAGGAAATGACAAACCTGTCTAAGATGGATGTATAGGAGCCCATGATCTCTGCTGGCGGGCAAGAACGTCCTGGATGGGTGTTGGGTTTTTGCTCAAAAGTCTGCTCCAGACAGGACCCCAGAGCGTTTCAAGGCTCTCTACATGGCAAAGGGTTTCAAGCAAATTGTTGGCCTACATTTTGGAGAGATGTTTCCCCTGAAAGCCACATTTTTGTCTCTTTGCCTACTTTTGACCATTGCCGCACAGTACCAATGGCCCATAAACAGTCTTGATTTTGTGGCAGCCTACTTCAACTTGCCAATTGATGAAGAAATCTGGGTCAAACCACCAGAAGGTATCACTTTGCCCCCAGGACAGGCCTTTCTCCTCAAGAAAGTACTGTATGGCACAAGGCAGGCAGCACAGTGTTGGTGGTTACATCTCCGCGCAATTCTGGATAAACTAGGATATTTGCCCTCTCAGTACAACAACAGTCTCTACATCCTCCGGCATGCAGATCAAAAAGGCATCATATGGATTTGTGTAAATGATGGAGTAGTCACCGCCTCTAACGCTGTAATTCTGAAACAGCTCAAGACAAATTTGGAGGAGATCCTGGAAATCAAATGGGAACACCAACTGAACTCCATTGTGGGCTTTTAAATTGAGCGGAACAAGTGCGGATTAATACTCAGTCAACCAAAGCTGATCAACAGCCTAGTTAATTCTGAGTGGGACAGTGTGTTAACTGCAAAGACAGCACTTCCTCCAAATTTCAACGCAATCACTGGAGATGGCAAGCCCTTGACTTCTACCTGGTATCTGTCTATCATTAGCAGCATGAGCTAACTGGCTGTGGGCACCCAAACAGATATTGCATTTTCAGTGAATTTTCTGGCGCGGTTTTCTGCCAAACTGTCAGTGACTCACTGGAAAGGTCTGAAGCATTTGATCAATTATATTGCTGGTTCTCAATCTCACAAGCTCTGTTTGTATCCTAGAATGACTGCTGACCCGCTGAAAGTGTTTTGTGATGCCTCTTGGGAAGGAGAGACCACCAGGTCTTCTTACAATTTTTTGATTACGTTTTTAGGTTGCCCGGTCCTTTGGGTAGCCCCATGCTAAACCACACCAGCTGCCTTGACCTGCCATGCCCAGTAAATAGCACTTGGGGCGGTCACCAGACACACACTGTGGGTACGGCATCTGCTTCAAGACATTCTGAATGAAGACCACATTGGTTTGCTTCACTGCAACAACCAAGCAGCAGTCAAGGTTAGCAAGGACAATGCAGCAAATAAGTGCACCAGCCACACCAACTGTGAATTTTACATCACAAATGATGCTTTGTTCCAAAATCTGATCAAAGTGATTTGAGTCCCTACTGACAAACAACTTGCTGATGTTTTCACCAAGAGTCTGGGTCAATGCTTTCAGGAAGATGAGAGATTTTTGATTCAGACAATTTGATTGTTTTTTCTTTCAGTTTTTGATTTCCAGTTGTGGCCCAAGCTTCCCTTTTTGCTTCTCACTTGTCACTTTTCTCTTTCTTTCCGCTTTCCATATTTGTTTTTTTTCTTCCATTCTTCTGTCTCTGAGCGTGTTTTCCTCTTTTTTTTTTCAGCCCTCTATTTCTCAGTTCTTTATAGAGGTCCTGTTTCTAGGCAAGGGGGAGTTGTTGTGACCTAACCCTAGTTAGGTTTCACATAGTGACACTTGCCCAGCCCACAGGACCAGATACATAGTTTAGTGCATCAGTATTTCCTGATGCACTTAAAATCACTATGTTATCCATATTGTTGCTTCTCACACACCAGGCCACACCAATGCCATGGGGATCTCATACAACACCCGCCACGGGATGATGGGGACCCAAAGCTGGCCTTTGGACGGTCCTAGTGAGCCGGGTGCCAGCACATGTTGTAGCCAAGCTGAGACAGTTCACAAGTGGTTCAGGCCATGCAAAAAGCATCCAGATATTGAAGGCAATGGCAGACAAGCACTGGTGAGACAAGAAGGGGGAGGGGGGGGCATGGCACTTTTTTTCTAACCTGATTCAGCATAAGTAAGTCACATCATCAACCTCATCAATATTGAAGGGAGAAACTCCTCCCCAGCCTTTTGTTTTTGACATGATGAACTGCGGTTTCCTTTACTTGCTCTTCCATCTCCTTATCTCAGCTTTCCTGGTTGCGGCAACGTCATCTAAATTGGGTGAAGACGTCTTGCAGGAAACAACCAAGGATGTTCTCTTTGATTCAAATTTATCACCAACGCAGCAGCCTTCATTGGGGATTCTCATTTCCCCTCATAGACAGGCTACCTCCTCACCGGATTGTATCATCTTTGGTGATCCGCACCGGCGTACGGAAGATACACAGGGAGGTGGAGCGCAATGCTTGGTGCAGCCACAAATCAGGTTCCCAGTGGATTGGAGTTCTGATAATAATCATGGAAGAGAGGAGCAACTACCACAACAACTGGCTCCTGGCATATCAGCCTTAGAGACAACACAGTTTCCCAAAAGGCTCTAACAATGTTATCATCTTATTCTCCTCTTCAATGTGATCATTTTCATATAATAATATCTATACTTTGTTGTGTATAAGTGTGAAGTAATTAACTATGAAGTTCACATAACATCTAATTATTTTCTAAGTTCAACTTCATAATTCATATTCATTTTGATCAACATGGTTCATCTCCCTCAGAGTTGGGCAGATGAAAATTTTCATCATCACTCATCAACCAACTTAGAAGAAGCACAGAACACTTTGATCAACACTCCTCACTACTCAATCACACAGGTCCCATCATTTCCCTATGTCGTTGTGGTCATTTGGTGTCATCTGATTGAATAGTAAACAGGTTTTCCAACTTCTCCTTCTTCAAAGTTCTTCTTGAGCTTTGATCTTATCATTCCTCTTTCCTCTTAACCTTTACCTTCTTCTTCTCTTCTACCATAAAGAATCAAAACAATAAAGAAATCAAATAATTATAAAAGAATAAATAAAACATATCAATCTTTGCTTCTGTGGACTGCTGCTAAAATCCACATAGGTTTCCTGTTACGTAACCTTTGCCAGTTTCCTTTGGCATAAAAAAGCAAGGTAGTCTCTCACTGGACCTTCTCTGTTTCTCAAGAGAAGAGGGGTTAAGCTTAGCTGCCTTTAAACCTTCCTCCTTTAAGGAGAGACACAGAATTGCCCAAAGAAGGCCAGAAATCATCATCATCTTCTTCTTTATATTCTTCTTTCTCTCTTTCAACTATTGCACCCCCCATCTTTGTGTCCTGTTGTCACTAAAGAGACCCAGGCTCACATGGCATCAGCTCCTCCTCAACCGGCAATGCAAAAAGGAAAGCAAGCAATTGTGACCAGAATTCTGAATCAGAAAAACTTGGCCAGGGTGAAGACATCCCTCCCAACAATGACCAACTAAAACCTTTGAATGTACATGATTGGAACTTCTTGAGAGAAGACCCTGTGGAAGAGAAAGGTGATCACCCTACGGGTTTTGTTGAATTTCTAAATTGGTGCAAGAAATCAAATGAAGCAATGATTGACACAAGAAGTTGAAGCTTCTACATAAAGAGAGAGGAGGCACTGCAATTCCAAATGACATTCTTATCCCAAAGAAAGGATTAATTTCAAATTTAACATTTTGTCAGAAATTAAATTTAATCTATCCTTGAGGACCCAGTTATTCAGAACAATGTTGAGGATATTGAACCAAAGCATCAAGATGGAAAGGTATTGTGTTTTCACCAACAGCATCAGGGCTGGTATGAAGAAACAATTTGAATCCACATTGAAATCCATCACCAATCCTCCGTCAGAACCGAGTTTGGATGCCATGGTGAGATGTGTTGAGGAAGTCACCAAAGTCACTCATCTCCAGATTGTGGCTTATATGACGCTATTCAATGAACATGAAGGAGAATTCTTGACCAAAAATCAAGTGTTAGAAACATTAGAATTCTTGAAGGGGCTATTGTTTGCCTGCATGATGTTGGAGAATATAGAAAGGACAGAGCCTGGGCAGCTCAAGTCCACAACCTCTTGAACTTCCGCGTCAATGATGCAACCATGTTATTGCCTTATTGTTGCTATCAATTAATATACCCTTTTTGTTGGGACTTGGTTTCCACTTTTTGGGTAGAGTGAAAGCAAAAAACATTTTTTATGCCCCACTAGTGCCTGCATACAAAAATTAAATACTTCTCAAGTCTTCAAAAGGATTCTCCTTTTTCTGAATTAGGAGAAAATTTATGAGTCTTTTGCAAGCAAAAAGAAGATCAAATACTAATAGATTTCAAGTAACTAGGGATTTATTTCAATCAACACATGTAACTATATATAATGAGAATGAATAGACTATTTTTGCTATCTTTAATGTGGATAATTATCTATGCATAAGAGAGAGAGATATTGAGCAAGCTAGTTACCTAGGGGCAGGGCGTATCCTGGACTGCTAGGCTATTTTTTGGCTGTCAAGGATGTCTTGGATGGATCAGGGTGTGCTAAACTTTCACTGAATTGCCGCATGACCATTCATCTTGTCAGCTTGGCTTTTTTCATATCTTTATTCTTTCTTCTCAGATTTTGCTCTTACGCTTTGCTACAATTTGTGCTTTTACGCTATTGGAGTGGTATTCTCTTGGCTTTTGCTGCTGCAATCACAACATCCACGTCAGTTGTATGTCTAGGGCATTTCAGCTGAGCTTGATGTGATAATTTACTCACTCATTTGTTTTTTGGTCAATACAAGTGGCCAGGCTCTTCCTATGCTCAACACAAGGGTGAATTCTTTCTGCAAGAGCTCTGGTATGTAATCAGAGACAGAAAGAACCAGGTCAGTTTCTTTCCTTCCGTTTTCCTTCTTTCTTATCATTTGCTTTTTGCTCACAGGAATTCCTTGTGAGACTTCTCCAATTCTTGGAGTTCCCCAGTCATTGTTTGCTTCCTTTTTTTCTCTTTGCTGTTGTCATCTGTAAAACAGTAGACACAAGAGAACATGCGTCAGCAACATGTCCCATTTATTTTTGAGGTTGGTTGCGTGTGACTTACATTTGTGAGTCACATGGCCATTCCTCTTGATGCCTCCTGGGCTAATTTTCTGGTCTGCGGATATAATCCGACAAATATTAGTATATCTAATTTTAGGCCTGTTGAAATACGTGTTTGACTAGTTGTTCTACTTTTTAATAACTTTTAAAGGTGAAACTCCAAGTAAATATTGATGAAGATCAATAGATGATTCATAAAGTGCATTTTTTTGGACGGGAAATCTTTTGATCCTTTTCCTTGGAAGAGCATATATTTTCAATCTCAAGAAATTTTGGATGTTTTGTTAGATGTTATTGGATGCTGTCTCATGTCACTCTCTATATAGTCACCTCCCTATCTCTCCCCATCAATCCTAATATGCAAAAATTATCTTTGACATCCTTAAGATCAGCATTGATTTTTTAACTCAAGTTCATCAGTGATAAAGCACTGGGAGCCTATGACACGATTGACTTGTCACCTGGAAAAATTTTCACCCCCAGTATTTTTAGCTGCGTTGAGCCTGAGGTTCTCCAGGTTCAACAATAAATTCAAGACCAATTATCTTCTCAGGAAAAGTTAGTAAATCTTGGGTTAGGAGGAATAACAAGTAAGTACTTTTTTTCAACAGTTTCTCTGCAGAAAATTGCTAAAGAATTCCTCTTGCAGAAACATGTTTGAGCAGTTTTCTCTTCACAAAACTGACCAATTTTGAGGAGGCCTACAAACAATGCTGTGCTTGCTCAAGAGTGCTGTGAAAATGACATTGGAGGGCAGGTGGTGGAGTGTTGGTTGTGGAATGGCAAGGATGGGCCACGGTGCAATTCCATTGCGGGTGACTGGCTGGTAAAACTAAGCCTCTCAAGAGTAGTGGGCCCAAAGGGCCCGGCGTCCCCGCAGGAAGCTCTCCGCAGGAGAGACTTACACATTAAGTCAAAGTTTTGGCTGTATCAGGTCAATATTTTTGAGATCCTTTTTTGTTTTTTATTTTTAAAAAATCAACAAGTATCTTGACAAGAAATCAGTCTCAATGGGTTTTTAGCCAAGATCCTAGCGCACCCAATGAATATATTGCCTTTACTCAAACCCTAGAATTGTATTTTATATTGATTTTATAAAGAAGTCTTTGATTTCAAAACTATTACCATTGACACTTGTTGTATGAAAATCCTGCATGCATCCATTTACATGATTTGTCCAATTCTCCAACCTTGAAACAACTTTGCACAAAGGAAAAAGAGTTTCTGCACAGAGAATGGCCTGTGAGGGCCTGTGTCCTTGTGAATCCAGATGAAATTACAGAAAATCCTGGATCAAGAAGGACAGGATGGTGTTTATCCAGGGAGTCAAAAAAAAGAATTTTATGAATTTCAAAAGATTATGGAGGGCAAATCATTGGGATTGACGCCGTAAAAATTGGACCATTGGAAAGAGGGAACTGAGTTCTCCAATCTGGCTCTGGGGCAGCTTGAATGAATTTGAGGTGTAGGAGCTATTACATTTTAAAAAAATGCTCCACCAAAATGGCGAAACTGATACTGCCAGCTTGTCCACTTTATTTGCAAGTCTCTCCTGCGGAGAGGGCCCAAGCCTCACGGGGCCCGCTGAAGCGCAGGACCAGAGGCTTGTTGTAAGCTAGCTGGTAAGTGGTGTGGGGAAGTGGGAAGAGAACAGCTGTTGCAGATAACAAAGGTTGTTTTCAAGCCAGTTTGCATGTAATCTGAAGTTCCTTCAGCTGAGGGTGAAAAGAAATCAGGGGAATTGGAGAACAAACAATGCTTTTTTATGTACAAGAAACGGTTCAATGCCACCAGATTGCGGATCAGGCAAGGCACTTGTGGTTACTCTATTTGGATTTGGACTGGTTCCTGTTGCAATGAACTAGGCCGGACAAACAGAATGTGGTGGAAGGATAAGTTCATTGCAGAAAGAAAGAAAGAGAGGAAAGAATGAACAAAGAACAAAGAGAGAAAGAGTGATGAAGAAAAATGTGTGACTCACCTAGGCCGGACAAACAGAATGTGGTGGAAGGATGAGAGAAGATCCTTCCACCTCTGCTGCCGCACTAGGTAGATGCCTACAGAGATGTCACAGGATGTGACATTGAAATGAAAGAAAGGAAGCAGACCAAACACAACTCCAACACCCCCCCTTGCTGACTACCTGGAATGAAACAGAGACAGAAAGAAATGGAAAAAAAAGGAAAAAAAAAATCAAAAGGAAAAGGAAAGAAGAAGAAGAAGAAGAAAAGAGGAAAAAAAGGAAACAATGACAACAAAACAAAAAATTTTAGACCAGACCAAAACACCAACAGTGGGATTCAAGCAGGACACGGGGGAGAGGCTTTGTGAGCATATTGGCCAGCATGTCGGTTGTGGAGAAGTGAAAGATCTGTTGGAATAAGGCAAATGCGCCGGAGCAACAGAGGCAAACGGGCGTAGACCCAGGCCCTGAATTCGGGGCTTGATAGCGGCACGCCCAAAGGGCGTGCGCACGCCCCCCCAAACGCCTAAAAAAAAGGCGTGCGGGGGCTGCACGCCTTTTGTTTAGGCGTGCAATCTCCCGCACGCCCTCCCCCGCATGCCGCACGCCATGTGCACGCCTACAATGGGCGTGCACATGGCGAGCAGGCGTGCCAGACAGGCGTGCAGAGCCTGCACGCCTGTCTGGAAGGCGTGCAAAGCCTGCACGCCCTTTGGACAGGCGTGCAGGCTTTGCACGCCTGTGGGCTCACGTAAGCCTCTCGATTCGAGAGGCTTACGTGAGCCGCGGTACCCTTATAAGGGTACCGCGGTACCCTTATAAGGGTACTTCGCGTACCCTTATGAGGGTACCCGTACCCTTATAAGGGTACCGCGGTACCCTTATAAGGGTACTTTGCGTACCCTTATAAGGGTACCCGTACCCTTATAAGGGTACGCGAAGTACCCTTATAAGGGTACTTCGTACCCTTATTGCCGGGCTCACGTCAGCCTCTCGATTTGAGAGACTTACGTGAGCCGCGCGATCGGGACTACGTACACCGTA